>JANHFM010001966.1:213504-224538 GCA_032468115.1 Grayia smithii
TCTTTTATGTACACTGAGAGCGTATGCACCAAGACAAATTCCTTGTGTGTCCAATCACACTTGGCCAATAAAGAATTTTATTCTATTCTATTCTAAATGTGTAGCTGAACACTGCTACACCATGGCCTAACAGTGGAGACCTTCATAAATAGATCAAAATCTCTACATTTCAGCAAGCAAAAGGCTATAGCAGTGAACAAATTAACCATGTTGGAAGAGATCAAATGACTGAACCACAGGCATTCATGTCAGATCCGATAACGTGCATAAGGCGTGAAAGAGGTTGCAAGCATGAGCCAATTCCCACAGAAACAAAAGGAAAGTGCACTTCTGTCACTTTCCCTGTGAAAAGTCACGTTTGCCAAGGGAAGTCATGAAACCTAAGCCTTGGATCAAGTTTTCAAACAACTCTTCAGAAATATTCAAGGGATGGGATTTTATGTCCTGTCATGGACAGTCTAGAAAACATTTTATTTTGCTGTTCTGCCATTTACTGCCAGGGAAAATTCAAAGAGTGCTTTAGATAAGATCAGGGGGTGTGTTTCTTTATTGCTTCATATCCTCAGGTCCATCAGCAGCCCACACAAATGCTTCTGTATTTTCTTATTCCTGCTAACGTTAGTATTTCTAGCTCCATGGAAATGCTAGAATGGAAGGAACTGCTGCGTTCAGGCAAAGCTATGAGAATTATTTTGTGAATGGGATACATGCAAAATTTCCCTCTTGCATTCCTGTTTGAAATTTTTTATTAGTTTATCAGAATATAAAATACAGAGAAACTGAAAATGGTAGAAAGCTAAGGGAGGAAAAAGGGAAAAGTGTGAGGTAGAAGGGGAAAAAGAAAAACAAGGCATTGACTTCTGACTCTCTTTAGCACAGTAGAACATTATAGCCTCAACTTTGTACTTATACACATATAATATACTATTATTATACCATTTCTGTAACAAACCTATCTAATCAGCAAAAGCAAAATCAAAGTTTCATTTTTTCCCATCACAAGCACAAAATCCACAAGTGATTTCCAAATGGAAACAAAATTAGATATGTTCTTTTCTTTGAAGAAATCAATCAATTTAACAATCTCTACTTTTTTTTCTTTTGTTGTGGGCAATAATATATATTTTTGTTTGTATCTGTTAATCTTTATAAAGATTACCTGTTAATCTTTATAATCTTTATATCTTCATTTATACATATAAATATAATCCACTATATCCTCTATTATCCAGAGTAATACAAGCTTCCTTAACTTGGTTTCATCCACGTGAGTTGGAACTTTTAACTCCCAGAATTCTAGCCACAATAAATTTAATCTAATGTAGCCTGCAATCAGACAAATTAATAAGTGATTTGTAAAATGCTTGGAAGGTGGACTTCTTTCTCTAATTAATTACAGTGGTACCTTGGTACTCAACTGCTATGAAACTTGTCTTGACACATATTGATGAAAAAAAATTGTCCTGGTACTTGTTGTTTGTTTGGTATTTGATATGCAAGCTAGAACCTGTTGGTTGCATCACAACAAGCTATCCTTTCCAGCTGAAACAAAGGGTCACACGTAAGTCACATGCTAGCTCTTGCCCTATGCACATCCCCTTACAGTCTTATCTTACCTTCTGGGGCCATTTTGTGTATTTTTGCACTTTTTTTCTCATCAGTATTGATAAAGTTTTTGAATCTATAAGATTGTTCCAAGCTGTTGATTATTTCCCACCATGATGGGAGACAGGAAGGCTAGGAGGCACATCATCATCATCATCATTATTATTATTGCTGCAGTTCTATGGAATAGCCTTCCTTTACAAACAGAGCTGACTCCTTTCCTAATGTCTTTTTGGAAGCTGCCAAAGGAGGGCATTTGGTGATTAACTTTTTGCCATTGTTATAATGTTTATTGCTGTGGTTGTTGGATTGGTTGCTAATGTTCAGTTTATTACTCTAACTATATATAGGCTTCATTGATTATTTTAATTAAGTTATTTACTAGGGATATCTTAATTGTATTTATTTTATGAATGTAACTTGTAAACTTGTAAATAATGTGAATCATTGGCAGATTTGAAAGGGAGGAAAGGGGCAGGATAGGAAGGAAGAAAGGAAGACCAGCTAGATGACCGTATCAAATCAACCTTGGCTGATCTTAAAATGTTATTGCAAGGTCAGCCTTGATAATACTTGGATGGAAAAAATAGAGATCTACATTAGATTGTGAAAATTTTTAAAAATCTGAAAGAAGATATTGATATCATATTTGTATTGTGACCAAGCAAGGAAATGGGCATGTCTAAGATGTCTCTAGGTTTTCAGGCTAACTGAAGGGAATCTTTACAACTGTGATAAAATTAACCACTGCTTCAGGTTTCCTTAAAGACTCCTATTGGCTTTTAAACTTCAAGTCTTGAAAAGGAAATGATGCACATGATAGATCTGCAGCTCTATTGCAGCAGTTCAGTTCACAGAAAAGAGGCAGATCAGCTTATTTATTTTTTGCCAGATTGGTTTTATTTGTTTCTTTTTCTTATCCTTTTTCTTTCCCTCTCTTTTATTGTGACTGGCTTTTTCTTGGTTGAGACCGTGATTTTCATTCCTCTTTCTCAACATTTCAAAGTAGAGCACAAACTGCATATAAAGATTTCGGGGATAAAACTCATGGCAAAAAAAGGTCTGTGGTACAATGACATCTGAAAACTCATTATTGGTAACTGCTTTGTGTAGTATTACGTCCTAAACATAGGATTAGTCAGAGAATCATCAAATATACTGTAGTATCAACTTTTGCAAAAAATAAAATAAAATAAAATGTGCGTATGTGGGTATTACGGAAAACAAATTCCAATTTTCCAGTTTTCAAACAAAGGTGGTATTTCAACATAAATTGGGTGTTTGAATATCATATAAGAAGTGTTTTATGTTTTGGAATTTCAAGATGTGGATTATTTTTCTTCACTGCTATTTGTTATCATCATCATTGGCACTGGATACCATCCTATCTCACAATTTCCACTGTAAAAGAGTGGGAGAAAAAAAATAAAGGAGATGTTTACTCTTAGAAGTTAATGAAGTGACTCTGTGTTAATGGACTGTTTACCAACACTGCTTCCTCTGTCTCTTCTTTTTTAAGAGGAAAGACATCATGGTTTTGCATTGCTGTCAGGTTGGTCCAAAAAGAGTTCATACCGTTAAGTTAGTATCTACTTCTCATTCAAGTGCTAAGGAAATGTATTAATAAACAAACAAGATTGAAATATGACTTTAATTTTTAGTTTTAATATGGTCTTAAAAAGCCACTTATTTTAGATTTCAAAACTTTTCTAAAATTACCATTGGAAATAACTGTATTTTCTTACATTTAACAAAATTAAATACAATGTCTTAGAAAGTCAAATTATAGCGAAAAGGATGATGATCAAGAATGCCCACAATTTCTTAATTATTTAGAAAAGCAGACAGTTTGTAACAATAAAAAAATTGTGGCTGTTGCTTCTAGATTTTAAGATTGTTACTCTTACCATTTCCAGTTGGGACTGGAAGAGCAGCAATGGAAAAGGTTTTAATTGAAGATTCTGCTTAGCAATTAAATATTACAACTGAGGAAAATTCTTAGCACAAAAAGCTGAACTACACTTGCAACAAATTAAAATCCCATGTCTAGTAATTGATAACTACAGCAGCCTGGTTGACCTATGGAATGCAAAGGCTTTAGCTGATGCCCAATTGCTGGCCCAATACAGCTTTTGAACCTCTAAGTTGCTGAAGAAAATGAAGTGTCTAACAAGATGCCTAGCACATAGCTGTCACAACTGAACACTAGTAAGAACTCCAGTCCAGGCCAATGCAGTGGCTATAAAAGCAGTGAAGTTGCAATTCTAATCTTCTGTTATACTCCTGCAGATTTCTACTTAGAAATTCTATGCAGGATCTGGACCCTATGAGGGTAAGATGGGCAAAAGACCACTTTGGTTAGCACACCAAATGATTTTGCCAGTTTCTTTGAAGATAAAATTGTTTGTGTCTATTTGGGGGTGGCTGCAACTTGGGCAGAATCCACTGTGGTGAATGAAGCAATATGTCTTTCTATGTTTGTTTATTTATTTACACAATTTAAAAGGATACCAATCTCAAAACATATGATACTGAGCAGCTAATAGAATAAGAAACAGTTGAAAAACTTCATAAAAGACAGTAAGTAACAAACATGGGGTTTTTAATTATAACCCTAGCTTAAAAGAAGTTACTCTGATGATGGTAACTCATGTTTTGATTCCCACTTGGCTGGGCTATTCAAAGGCACTATACATAGGGCTGCCTTTGGCGATAACCCAGAAATAGTAGCTGATACAAACTGAAGCAATGATCTTGTTGGCAGAACAAATCTATCAGTTTACCATATTTTAAAATTGCTCCATTAGTGAACAGTAGACTTCAGAATCTTAGTCATTACCTTTCAAGTTCTATCATGGTGCAGCACTGCACTACCTAGAATCCCTTCTCCTCACAGGTTTTATGAAATGTAGGTGAGATGGTCGATCTCTTTAATGGTAGCCTCCACCTTATGAAACTTTCTGCCTTGGATGAAATTATGGTCCTTCTAATTTCAAAAGGAAGTGAAAAGTGTCCTGTTTTAACATTTTTTCAGTTTGAATTGTCTGGAAGCACCACAATAAGTTTGATGTTTTCTTATAATTTACTATATTCATTTTCACTTTTTGTGTTTTCTGCCCAGAGACTTTTGGCAATGGGGTGATCGAGAAATGTTATATAGATAAACAAATAACAAACAAACAATGCAATAAATCCTATAATACTGTATTACATCAATACCAAATATATATGCTTAAGAATGATTGATTAAAAAGCTTGCCAATTGCCACCCAGCAAAGTTCTCCACAAAGGACAAGTTAACTGTTTCAAATCTTAACCACACAATACAACCAAAGACTTTTGCACAGCAATTACTTGCTTTGGATTGGAAAACTAGAAAAAAAAATGACAAAAATTCTGCATGAGCCTACTGAAAGCTTCTAACAGAATCCATTTCTTAGTGATAAAAAACACAATAAAACTTCCTGCAAGGGGAAGCCTATAACTTAGTTAGAGAGCACATTCAATTCCTGGCATTTTTATATATTTATCAACATTGGGCCTGCATGCCTCCAGCAAAGCCAGCCCATGGATGTCTGTAGATGATGTGAAAAATCTCTGCTTGAGGCTCTGGACAAAGAATTTGACTTTGTACAAGACATTTTCTAAACAGAAAAGACATTTTCCTAAACATTTACAAGTGGCAAGCAGTTTCAGACTACCATTCTCTGATTGCTTCCACTTCTCATTATGTCTCTATCTTATTCATGCTTTCCTTTGACAAATACCCAACACACATATCTCACAGCTGCTCCCAGGTGTGCAGGCTGCTCCTTAAATGGATGGGTGTCTATTTGAAAGTGTATCCTTCCTCTCTGAAGGCAGATGCTAGATACACCATCTCATTGCAGCCTTTTGGATTACAGGAAAATGGATTGCTGTGAAAATCCATAGGGTTGCACAAAGTGTTATTGCAAAGCTGTCCACCTGTGTCTTGCCACAGATGGGAGATTGTAAAACACCATGTGAGAGATTTAAGCATGTTCCCCTTCACGATAACACCACCTGCTATGAGAAGAAAGAACAAGGGAGTTTAGAATGTACCACACTAACAACATTTAGCTTCTATCATAAATTACTTAGCTGACGAGGGGAAGTGAGAATGAGGAAATGCTTATGGACTCTTTGCATGGTTAGTTGGTAAGAAGTAAGATGGCACAGAGCAAGTCAATGATAGACTAGAACCGTGATGGTGAACCTATGGCATGTGTGCCTGAAGTGGCATGCAGAGCCATGAGGCCTGGCAGATGCGGTACCACCCGTTCCTCTCCCGGGTTTCTGGTGCGCATGCACGCACGATGATCAGCTAGGCTTTTTGCATGCGGCAGTGCCAGAAACTAGAAGAGGTGGTCTACCATTTTCCTGTGTGAGCATACGTGCCAGCCAGCTGATCGTCACGTGTATATGTGCCAGAAACCCGGAAGAGCAGCTGGCTGAAACCGGAAGTTCAGTACCTGAAACCGGAAGTTCATTTTCTGGCACGTGCATGTGCCCTGGGCAGCTCCTCTTCTGGGTTGTGGCCCAGATGAGCATGCTCCCTTTGCCATCACTGGACTAGAATTTTCATGCATAGCTGTATGAAGAAAATATTTATTTTCTTAGCCTACCACTAAGATCATTTCTTAGCAATGTAGGCTCAGCAGAGAAAGGCCTCAGCTTTGCTAGGTTGCAACTGATCTGATTTTAGAATCCAAGTGGACTGACTAGGGAGAGAGATATGTGATCATTTTATAGTATTGCCTAATTTGGGATCCTGGAAGCTTTTATAGTATTGCTAAACTGGGATCCTGGAAGCTTGAAAACTGATTTCTCCTCCCCAGAATCATTATTCTAACCATATAGTAGTGCTGGGTTTGGTTTACTACTGATGTTAACCTGCTATTTTAACAATACTATGATAGCCCCATGATTTAATCTAACTCTCAGAACAGATGCACTTGATTAAGTCTATATTCTCCAACCTGGTCATTCCTGTTTATTGGACTCCAGTTCCCTAATTTCCATTCGGTATTACAACATAAATTGGGAAAGCTGAGTTAAGCTATTCCAGAGAACCCTGGACTATCTACAACTCAAATAAACCATGAAGTTTTTGGGTGGTCTTGGATATGCCTATCTCTGTTTTGTCAATATATCTGTGATAGGCGGAGCCTCCTGAAGACTTAAGTCTTGATGCCTTGAATATAATATTCAGTTGTTCTTCTTGATATGGGTTATTAAAACAACAACATCTGAGAAAAAAATATTAAGTAAAGGAGACTGCAGTTTTGCTCTTTATTATCAGTCTTGACTGGCAGATTTGTTCCAAAACATATTTATTAAGTATCACAGATATATTTTTTTAAAATTCTAACTAATTAAAATAGCAAACTTATAAATTTCAACTGGCAGTTACTAAAATAGTAATAATCCACAAGTTATTTTAGTAAAGCGTCAGTCTGTTTTTGAAAAGGACTGTTCTATATGAAAACTATACTTTCAATTCCAATTCTTCTTTCTTAGTTCCACAGGAAATTTTAAGAGCATTTGCAACGGCTGCTCATTCTTTCCTAGAGCTCTCCAGGAACAAGCCTTCATTACAGATAAGCAGTAACTAATTAGATTTGGAGTTGATAATGTAGGTGACCTTTTAAAATGGCTTGCTTGGCCTTCCTATGCACAAAGCACTCTCTTAATATTAGCTAGAGTTTATTTACAAATATGTGGGACATGCAGCTGCAATTAAAATGTAGACATTCCCTGTTCAAAGCGATGGGAGAAGCAAGAGGCTTTTTTCCCCCTAATGGGGCAGTGCCATCCATCCTTGTGCAGCATGGGTAATATTTCTTGTAAATATACTGGACTGTCAACTCAGTAGAGAGAAAGTATATGTAAATGAATTTTATATCAATTAATAATTGCAAACTAATCATCCATAAAACAATATATCCAATATATTCAAGTACAGAAATTAAATGTGTAACAGTAATCATATGTCTATATATATTCCTCTACTTCTAATGATGCTGAAAGTTGGCTAATGATAGAAGAGAGTAATTTTTAAAATTAATAAAAGGAAATCATTTAAAACAATATACAAGCAAAAGAAATGAACACATTTTAATCACTGGTTAAAATTATTTTGGCAAAAGTAAAATAAACCTACATAATTATTTTAAAAAATGATTTAAACATTGAGGGTAAAACACACTCGCATAAAACAAGGGTAAGCAAAAGCTAGAAAGCTACATGCTGTTCTGAAGATTCCTTTCAACAAATATTTTAAACTGACTCAGACCATGGCTGATGAAAGTTAAAACCTGTCTTTTCAAGTTCGGGTAAAGTTAAAAAGGAATACCGTGAGCTCTGTAACAATTATATCACACTAAAAAGAACCCAGTTTTTCCTAAAATAAGCCACATAGGTTTGTCAAGTGGCTCTCCCATTTTATAGATTTTAACTCCTCAACCCCCCCCCCATGTTAATTGATGCATTTGGCTCTCAAAAGGTCATCCATATATGGCACAGAGCATGGTTATTTGGATCACAGAATCAGAAGCAAGACAGATTCTTAAATATTGCTACTATGGTTTACATATACGAACACAGGTGTAAATTAAATTACAATTAAGCCTTTTATAGTCCAAAACTTAACTATAAATGTATATACAGTTATATGGAAGGAGAAGAGAATTAATCTCCCATACTTTATTCATAAGCAGTAAACTAATATGGGGTTATGTTTAGCATAAAATAGCAAAGTCCAAAGGTAGGACTGTTCTTTAAATTGGGCTGAGTGATGCAACAATTTTGGGCAGGATACACAATATGAGGAGTATAGCGGCACTCTCCCCATCCCTATCCAGACAGGAATGGTGAGAAATCATCCTAAGATCATTGTAATCGTATGTGGGAGTGACATTGGGGGATGGGATCAAGACGTGCTGCCTAGAGAATGGTCAGATAAGAAACTTGGTTTGCAACTGCATATTGAGAAGAGCAAAAGGTTCAGAATGGACAGTCCCTACATTCTTGGGCTATAAAGGTGATGTCAGGAGAATTGCACTTTCAGACTTGCATGATTCTGTTAATTAGTTTTGCAATAAAGTAGAATTAGCTTATTTGATTGTGTTTCCTGCTGGTCTACCTGATAAGACTGAAAAATCATAGAGTTGTAAGGGATCTTGGAGCAGTGGTGGATTGCTCCCGGTTCGGCCCGGTTCGCACGATCTGGTAGCGGTGACGGTGCGACGTCACCGAACCGGTTCTCCGTGGCTGGGAGCTGGGCCCACCCGGGCACCCATACTTATTTTTTTTCTCTGTTTTTCTCTGTTTTTCTGCTCTGCGCATGCACAGAGCACTTGTTTTGAGTTTTTTTCAGGTAGATTAGTTACTGTGCATGTGCGGTGTGCGCGTTTGGCTAACGCGCAAAGGGCGTGCATGAAGAGAACCAGTAGTAAAGGTAAGTAGAACCCACCCCTGTCTTGGAGGTCTGTTAGCTCAATTTCCATCCCAAAGCACAATTCCTCATACTATCCCAAACAAATGGCTGTCCAAGCTTTTCTTGAAACCTCCTGTGAGGTTTGAGGAGGGAAGTTGTACCATTGCTTGATAGCTTTCATAGATAGAAAATTCATCCTTACTGAATGTAACTCAGTGTTACATTCACTGTAACACTATCACCCATTGGCTCTCATCTTATATCACATAGCCTGTCTTGATTCCTTAATTGATCTGTTGTGTTCAAATATGATAGGATGTTAGATGTTATTTTATTGTAGGTATTTAAGTCAAATTTAGCCATTGGTATGTGAAAGGGTGGACATATTTTCCTTCTCTTCAACCAGCAATTTATCTAGTTAAGCAGGCCTCCTCTGAGTCTACTTCTGTTTTGTTGTCATTGTTGTTTTAAAGGAAAAACATACCACTGGGAGAAATATACAGAGGACTGATCTGGTTCTAAGAAGATACATGCATACTTTCCCCACAACTTACCCCTTTGAATGGATGTACTCAATTACTAAGTGAGGGTTACACGAACTGGGCAGCCAAAAGTCAGATAATGACTAGTCAGCCAGTATAGCTAGAATATTCTCTATGTCTATCACACCACCTTGTGGTCTTCCAGATTTTAGCAAACCAAAACTATGAGGCTAACCTCTTTAGCTATGGATGATCCACTGATATACCCATATTCTTATGATTGGTTTTAAACACAGCTAGAATCTCTCTTTTGCTCAATACATACATGTTTATTTATATTTATTTGCTGAACTGGTAACAGTTGAGGCCAAGCCGTAACACATGGCTTTGATTTGTTGGCTGTCAATCAATGACTGAATATCATGGGCATTAGGATTGGAAGATGGGGGAGAGCTGTAGCTGTCACAGAGCAGATGTTGATGTTCATCTGATGAAGCTGTTAATTTAACTGGAGTTTATTGAATGGCAATTAGGCGGGGCCTCATTACCAGCAATGAGCAGTGCAAAGACACATTATAAAAACCCAGGGAAGGAGAAGGCAGAACATCAGGGAAATGTTGCCAAAGTGTCATTTAGGATCTGGAGTTATGCATCTAAATGTTCTCCGATAGGCTGGTTTTCCAAATGCTCACAGCTGGAGTCAGGCATCCCAGACTGAAAGACCTGTAGGTCTAGAAATGAAAGACTAAAGAAGGACTTTCAGCAGAGGACTTGGTGGGGGAAGAAAATGAAACTTTGCATAACAGCCACACTAAACAGCAGGTGTGTGAAAACAAGCACCATATTAACTAAAAGGAGCAGTGGAATTTCCTCTCCATCACATTGATGCGCAAATGTGAAATGGTCCAAACCACCAAGGATTAGTTATGTATTTCCCTTTAGTCATCTTTAATGCCCATGTTAAATGTCTGTTAAGGGCAAATTAAAGGGCATAGTTTCTTATGCAGGACTATAGTCTTTTATATAATGAACCTTGTCACCATGGAAGAGACTTCAGCCTCTCTTGTATTCTCTTCATTCTACACTATCAAATTTGCTCTTCAGAAGAGCTCACTTCTTTCATGAAGCTCACAGGTTTTTGTTGTACATATTGATACTCACTGCTAATGTCACCACTTCTGTACCCTGACAACAAAATAAATTAATCGGCATGTTCTAAAGTTTATTAGAGTCTTTGAGATGTTATAAACGTATAAGCTGTTAATCACATAAGGTCTTTATCTTCTGGAGATATCTTGCCATGTCTTGGACATGGTACCATGCAGTACCATGCAGAAGTTATTTGCCACTATCTGGGATTTTTTTTTAATCTCCCAATTTATCACTTAGACTTATATAGCACTTAGATTTATATACCGCTTCATAGTGCTTTTACATCCCTCTCTAAGCGATTTACAGAGTTAGCATATTGCCCCCAACAATCTGGGT
>JANHFM010001966.1:259780-274967 GCA_032468115.1 Grayia smithii
TCCTTCCTTCCTTCCTTCCTTCCTTCCTTCCTTCCTTCCTTCCTTCCTTTCTTCTCCCTCTCCCCTGCCCCCCTTCCTTCCTTCCTTCCTTCCTTCCTTCCTTCCTTCCTTTCTTTCCTTTTTTCTTTCTTTCTTTCTTTTTTTCTTTCTCCTCTAGCCCATCTGACAGATAAAACTCTTTGACTCACTCCTTCCTTTTTTTATCATTACATCAGAGGATACACCAAAGGGGAAGGTGTCAAATATAAATATCATTGCAGAGGGTCTCATACAAAAAGTTCATCAGTACAATACAAATTACATGTCGTTAAAGATATCCCCATAGCAAAGAAAGTGATGGATCCTTGCTTTCTCAGCCCAGAAGGAAGAGTAAAGAAGCAAGGAATCTATCAGCTAGGGACTATGGTAAGCATAGTCAATACACAACTTCAGACATCCCTCTACTAAAGTAAAGAATGTAAAATCCAGTGAAGGATTTCTTAAGCTAACTTTATTTCCAGCTGGTTTATGCATAGAAATCAAACAGCTTAAGATTTTGATATAAAAAAAAACCTATTTCTGAAAAGAAAGTTGTTGCTGAAGAATATTTAAAAAAGCACAGATCTACATTGCCTGCCTATTTTACCTTTTTCCAAACCCTTCAGTCTTGAACAGTGGGTCCAGATGGCAGGCTTCAAGTGCTGCTAATCAAAATGCTTTGTGAAGGGATTCCTTTCAAAAAAAACCTCCCTCAAAATATTTTCTCATAAAATAAAAGTAAGGGAAAACGCAGGGAAGTCGCAAAAGAGACATTTCATGAAAGAACAAAGATAACTGTGTGAAAAATTTTTGTCTGCAATTACTTCATATTTGGAATAAAGAATTAGATTTCACTTTATCTGATCAGCTTTTGTGACCTTCTGAGGGGGAAGTCAGATTCACTTAACAACCATGTTACTGATTTAACATCAGGGATTAATATCTGTAACAAGAAAGGTCACAAAATGGGGCAAAACTCACTTAACAATTGTTTCACTTAACAACAGAAATTTTGGGCTCAATTGTGGTTGTAAGTCAAGAGCTACCTATAATGTATTTCCTCCAACGAATCTCCTCTCTGTTATTGTTAAAAATCTTCTTTACTAATTGTGGATCAAGCCAGGTTCCCATTTTAGGAATACTTAGGCATTGTATGCTTCAGCCTGCAACACTGAAGAGGAGAATTTATGAATACAGATTTTTAAATGCTGTTTATGGGTACAGTCTATCAGTGAAGTATGTGACAACAAGCCTTCAACATCTTTTAATGTGTTAGGAATCAAAAATAGAAAGGATTGTGCTATAAGCTCTGTGGGGGTGTGAATAGGATGGATTTCAGGAAATCATACCTATTCCAGAATGAAATTCCCAAAGAATGGAAATGGAAATAGTGTAACAGAATATGTGTGAGGAATTTGTACAAACTGCCAAAGGATTGGATATTTTAGAAACCTTCATTCCAACCCCTCAGTTCAGAGGCTAATCCAGCCCAAGAATAGGACGCGTGGCAGTAACTCAGTGGAATAGATACAACAATAGAACAATATTTATGAGGGAAAGAGAACATATGGTACAATGTGAAAACAATGAGAGTGAAAAAGAGACAGACAGGCAGAGACAGAGAGGTAGAGCGCTACTGGAACAGATTCCTAGGTCATAATCAGCAGGTTTAAGTAAAGTGGTAACATGAACAGCAGGTGGCATTACTGCTTTCAGGCATAGTATAAATACTTCTGCCAATATGCTAGTTTTCCCATGGAACTGTATGGAGTAGCAAAGATATAGAATTGTCAAACAATGGTAATGATTCACATCGTACATTCTAACTAGCCATTTTTATCAGGTTGACCATCTGTAGTGATGAGAACACAATTAAGTTTATCAAGCAAGTGAATTGCAGTTATGTAGAACATAAAGGTGATTGAAACAGATCTATAGAAGGCATATATTTTTAGCCCATGGCATTCCAATTCAATGTGCACGGAATCCACTTGAGAAGGCTGATGTTCTTTTTATCCTGACAATGTAATTGCTTGCTATGTAAAATCTGAGCTATTCCCTGCTTCTTGGTTGACCAAGAGGATGTCAGTCATACTAAAGTGTTAATATTGGAGAAGAAAACGAAGTGCACCTCCATGTCATAAAGGAGGGTCAGTCACTAGTAGACAATGCTAGCCCCACATGTGATTTGTAATAGTTAATCCTCTTCACCTTGAACATTAAAAAAAAAAACCTAGGCTTTTGGTTTGCCCTTTGATAGTAGTTTCCTTTAACCTCAGTAAGAAAGAGTAAATTGAATAAAGCTCAAAGCTTCCTTAGCTAAATAAACTTCAAATCCAGGGATCGTTGATATAGACAGTTGATTAAAAATGTATACATGAAGACATCTAACAGCACCTAAACATTTAGCAAGTAGAATATACATATTTTGTGACTAAATAAATGTTTATTTGTATAATTTGTCCCAGTTGTCTAATATTGATTTTCTTCTCAAAGCCTTGTGTCAGGGAAGACAGGATGTGACTGATTTTGTCTCTTTGTTACAATCCCCACCTTTCTTCATTATACTTTTAAGGTAGCAAATGCGTATAGATTTCCTTCACCCATACAGCATTCAAGGATTAGAGGAGAAGGGAAGTATACATTTGCCAAACGTTCAGTGGGAGAGGAGAGGACTGACATCAGATTATTATCAGGAACAATTCCTAAACCACTGACATACACAAAGCTATTTTCATTCTGATATTTTTAGTAGAAACCATTCAGGTGGCTTTTTTTTTAATGGTTTGTGGACAAATATAATAGCTCTTTTGCTATCTAACTGGAAGCAAGAGAGGGAGATGAAGAGGCAAGAGAAGGACAAAAGAGAAAGAAAACAGAGTGGGCAAAAGAATCTGTGGACTTTAGATTTTGCAATATGGCCTCAGTCCTCAGCTAATTATATTCAAAACTTACTTTAAGTGTACTAGCATTTCAGTTACATGTATGATAAGAGAAAAAAACTATAGAACTGTGAATATTTTTCTGACTGAATAGATTAATCTGGTTGTTTTAAATAGTTATGTCTGTAATATGTTTCCTATATCTCATTGAAATTACTTGTTTTCTTGCTTCATGAAGAAATGCCTTGTGCCAGGGGAATAGCAGACTTAATGTACTTCAGTATCTACCCCCTATCCCCTGGCTTGTGTGATAACTTAAAGACTAAGTATGTTTATTACTACACGAGTAAGGTACTATATTACTCTTTATTATCATTCTTCCAATAAAATTATTTGGATTGGCTAATCTATTGAGCATAAACATTGTCAATGTTTTGGTTTAAAAATGTTTTGTTTTACCAACCAAATTCTCAGATGTAACATTTGTTGTGCAATTGCTGGACTTTATTACTGACAAATTTTTACAAGGGGAGAGGGTGGCATCATTTATTCAGACCTTTCTTGCTTTCTCTCATGGTTTCTTTTACAGTATTTCTTTCCAAAGGAAAACATCACTGAAGAGGAACAGAGAGAAGAGCTGCACAATGCTTTTTGCCCAATAGCACTAGGATCTTTCCTTCCAGAATTATCCTGTGTTAAATTAGCCTCTCTCAATAGGTGAAAACTTTCTATTTGTCATTACTTTGATCATTTGAAGAAGCGTTCTGTGCAATTTTAACACTGCTGTTATTGTTCTAAACATTCATTCTTGTTATAAAGTATTGTTTGAATGGCTAATTCTTCAGCTAGATCACGTGAGCTGAAATTCTGAGCAAGTGGAGGAGAGTAACAGTGGAAGATATCTAACGACAGAGAAGGCAGGGCCCTGACAAGCAGGGCAGATGAATTAGTATCTCTGTATGGCAGGGGAAGGGGGAGAAGGACCCCTCCTCATACTGATTGAGCTTCTGCACAGTAATAGGCACCTGCCTTGGGCTGGGTGGAGGCTAGTTTGCAGCAACAGCTGGTAAGAGGCCTAAATATGATTAATTAATGCTGCAGGGGGAAAAATCACAGATGCAATTAAGATTTATGATATGTGGGAAGATACAGGACACAGAAGAAGGGAGGAGGCAGATAACTTTTCATGCTAAAAGGTGTATGCAAGAGGGCACCTGAAGCTACAGGAAATGAAGGACTTGCATAAGAGATTATAAAGATTATGCAGAGAAAAAGAACCATATGTCTTACTACAGTTCATAATGGTTAGATGATAGATAGATAGCTATTTACTGAAAGCCTAACTTACTTTCCATGTATAGCTTAGAGTGCAGCCAGAGATAAATACTCAGAGATTGTTATAAGATCTAATTTTGAAACATGCAGTCTGTTATGATGAAGGAAAGTTTAAAGATAAAATTGTTTAAGTCAAGCTCAAGATCTGGTGAATAGGCAAGGCCAGACCAATGTTCATGGTACAATGTATAATGTACAGACCAGTACATGGACTGTGAGAAAATCACAAGGCTGAAGGCCTTGACTTAGAATTCAGAATAAGAGAAAAAGCAATGATAATACACTTTTATATTAGTTTTTTGGTTTTGACAGTGTTTTGCTTCTTAAAGATTAGCCAAGACCATGTCCTTGGGCAACAGAGAGATTGATTGATTGTTTTGTTTTGATTTGATTGATTGATTATGAGCCATCAAGTCATTTTTGACCCCTGACATAATTAGATTTTCTCCATGATGATCTGTCCCTTACTTTGTCTTTCAGGTTTTTTAACATTGCACCTGTTGACCCCATAACTAAGTCCATCTACCTGCTGATCGTAGATTTTAAAAAATAAATGGAAACACCCACCCACCCCAATAATATTGTCTTGGGTTATAGCTCCCAGCACCTTAGGAAGATAATAGTGGTGTGCTGACATAGAATACAGGAAAAAGAAATAACTAAAAATAAATCTCACCTAGCAAAATATATATGACAAAATAGATACAATGACTGATATGATATTCAACATGATCTTTGCTTATGAGTTAAGGAAATGAAAAGAGGAGCATTATTTGAATTTGGACATTTTAAACCCATATACTAATGGGTTTAAATTCTAATCTATATGCATATTTATGTTATTTATTGATCCTTTGCTAGAGCTGATGATGAGGATGACACTGGTCATCAGTCTTTTAACATATGACAGTTATCTTCTTGGCTGGTGCCTTGACTCTTTTGTTTTCATATCATTGTCTCTTTCTTGCATATGTTATTTGTAACTTGCTATCGGTATGTTTTTTTCCTAGTAAAGAATATGATTAATAATTTACTTTATGTTTAACAGTCATTGGATCTGTCACAGAGAATAATAAGACATTTCAAGCTCAGGGGCATCAGCCAGTCACTGGCATAATGTGCAGTGATTGGAAATATCCAGCTTGAATTTTGTCTCTGCCACATAGTTGCATGTTGGTCTTAAGCAAGAGATAAAAGCTTTGTGCAAGCTTTCCAGGTTTCCAGAAAAAGCAGGTGATGAGGAAAAATGAAGCAAGTTAGGCCAGATATTATAATAATGAAAGTCAATCAGTCAGTCTATTTCGAGATGGAAATTATAGATCTCAAATTACTTAGTCCTTGAATATTAGGTGAAATCTGACACTGCTGACAAATGCATTCAAGGAACAAAGGCAGGGAGCTGACAGCACTGGTTGATAGCAGCCAATGTTGCCTATCCCTGTTTTATAATAAGAAATCATAAAGAGCCATGGTAATGACCACGGAAAGAAAAGATGAAATGTGTTTGTTTGAATACTTTAAAGCATCATATAAATACTACAGTACAATTATTATATTGCAAAAGTCCTTTTTAAAAAAATCCTAAACAATTTTTTTTATTTCTATTGACCAATGATTCCTATATTATAGCCAGATTACCAACAAAAATTTTGCACCCCATTCCTAAGGATTTATATACAGAAGCAAGTTTCATGGCATGGACTGGGATTTATTTTCAAAGAAAACTTTTCCTTCCTTCCTTCCTTCCTTCCTTCCTTCCTTCCTTCCTTCCTTCCTTCCTTCCACCCTACCCCACTCTTACTGGGAAAGGTACAAAGTCAAGTGTAAAAACTGAAAATAGAAGTAAATGTAAAGATCAGCATTTACAGTAAAATCATTTTTAAAAACCCCAAAGAAATCATCCTTAAAATTAATTGAATCCCAGTCCCAATCCCAATCCTAATCCCAATCCCAATCTAAGAGTCCAGCTAAAGTACTTTGCTTTTTTTGTAAATGCCTAATGGCTTGCAATCAACTATACCTCCACATAGAGAGGCTTTCCTACAATGCGTTACTGACAAGGCCTAGTGCTTTGTACTTGCATCTCAAAGGAAGAGGGAATCTGAAAGAGTCTTTGCTTTGATGATAGGATCAAATAGTTGATTTGCCTGTTACATCCCAAAGTTGCATTATAAAGAGCTTTAACAGTAATAACCAACACTTTGAACTGGGCCTAGAAGTTAAAATAAAATAGAAGTATTTTGCTCGCAATAAAATATCTTATGCCACCAGACTTGAAATTTTAGGCTTAGATAATTTAAAACTTCAGCATCTTTGGTCTGACTTAAGCGTAGTACATAAAATCATCTGCTACAATGTCCTACCAGTCAATGGATATTTCAGCTTCAACCAAAACAATACAAGAGCACACAATAGATACAAACTTGTAGTAAACAGATCCAAACTAGATTGCAGAAAATACGACTTCAGTAACAGAGAAGTCAACGCCTGGAATGCACTACCTGCCACTGTGGTTTCTTCCCCAACCCCCCAAAACTTTAACCTTAGACTATCTACTGTAGACCTCACCCCATCCCTAAGAGGTCTTTAAGGGGCATGCTTAAGTGCCCCAGCGTGCTTACCATCCCTGTCTTAATGTTTCCTTTTATTTGTACCCATTTCATGTATTCATAACTATGTTTACACTTGTATCTGTTATCAAACACAATTGACGAAATACATAAAATAAATAAATAAATTCGCAACCAATGCCGTGACTTCACATAAGTTTTAATTTTAGCTAGCAAATGTTGTTTCATCCTATGCTAAACCATGTTCAAAGGCATTCCAATATATAGCATAATACAGTAGTCTGGTCAAGTTATGATCAGAGCATGGATTGTTTTTCAGGGCATCTTGGTTCAAGTTGGATCACAATTGGTGCACTAGGTATTAGTGGCGGAAGACACCCCAAACATAGTTTCTCTTATTCCAGTTGCAGAAAAGGAGCATGGTGGTTCTCATGGTTAGGATGATGGGTTGGAGGTTAGCAAGCCTGCATTCGAGACCCAAGTGCTGCTGTGGGGCAGGATGAGCTTTCATCTTTCACTCTAGCTCCTGCCAGGACATGAAAGGATCCCCCAACTGTGGGTGTTCTATGGGCAACAATGATATCACCGGCTAATCCTGAAGCACTTTGGTGCTTCTGACATGAATGCAAAAAGTCCAGGAGAATCTCCAAGTCATGAACCAGCTCCTTTAAGGGAAGTACAACCCTGTCAAGAATAATTATTAGGACTGATTTTACTAAGCTAATGACTAGCAACTTTGACCTGATGGGATTTATTCAGCTTGTTTAACCCAATCTAGATCCTCAAGTCTCTAGGCCCCTTGAATTAGGGCTTCTTGAATTATTAACTTCATTTTTTCCCTATAGTACAGATACCCTTAGTACAGATACTCCATTTCATTCTTTGCTGAACAAATCGCAATGCCTTCACATTATTTTTCTATAGCAAGTTGATTAACACCTTGTTTTAATCTGTCTCTTCTCTGGTTCTTTCCATCCCTGAATCCCCCAGTGTTCATGTACAACAGTGAAGGGAGCACAGGGAAATCTTATTCCAGCTGTATTGCTTGCTCCACTACTGTAAGGACCCCCTCAGTGGCATTTCTTCACTAATCTTCCATTTCTTGCATTTAATCACACAGGCACATCTGTGGGCTTTAGCAGAGTCAGCGAAGCAGGTAGCAGCAGGTGTAAGAAGCTGCTGAGTCTGGTTTACACCATGGAAACAGAGAATGAAGTTAGATGGGAAAGGGGGAGGAATAGAAAAATGGCAGAAGTTGGTAGACCACTGTAAAAGACAGAGGAAGGCCTGTGCTGTGGGAATTAAACCCTGCCATTACTTTCATTCCTAAATCCTTATGATAGTTTCATACCAATATGCAAGTGTTCTTATTGCAGTGGATTTCACAATGTTGAAAATACAAGAATTCCTCGCTCCCACTGAAACTGTGATGTGGAAAAAGTGCTCAATATTTCACCTTCCCTTCATACTTGCTAATGGTTTCCCTCCAAACTGCATCACATTAGATTAGGAAAAGGGCTGATAAAATGGCATAGTAATATGTCCCTGGTGAATGCAAGTTCCCACCAATGATCAAATGTTCTTAAAAAACCTTCATGAAGCACTAGTTGTTCATATTAAACCTGGATTTGCATTTTTTTTTCTGTACCACAGCTGAAACAGAAGTAAATTGCTTATGTGCCCAATATTGTCAATGACAATATATGTAAGTATATTGTCCCAATCTAAGAATGGTATTGGAAACCTTTGTGAAAAGTTCATTAGCCTCAGGTTTACATGAACACCCAGGGATTTTAGGTAGGCCTGCTGACTTCTCCTTCAGGTACAATAACCAAATACCTTTGAGAAAAATGCATGTATAAATAGCTTGTTGGATTCCCACCCCCCCTATATCCATTGTACAATTCTTTATCTTTGAATTCTGAAATTATATTTTGACAATAAAAATTAATTAAGACCACAATATCTTACTGTATATTGTTTAAATCTAGAAGCATTCAATAAAGTGGGATTTATTTATGTTAAATGCATAGGCTTTCAATATGTATGTAGCTTTGCTGTATGTTAGATGTTTACATGTGAACTACCCATCATAAAATTAATATGAATGGCATTTGGAATGCTATAATATTACCAATTTCAGTAGTGTGGAAATCCTCCCATTGATAACACAACTCTGTCACTTTTTCTCAGTTCTATTCTTTATACAATTTCTGCAGTGTTTGTTCATTCAGCATATTTTTTTCTTGATTATTTCTACCCCTGTATATAATAAAGCATCTCAAGGCTGCACTGCCAAGCAGAATTGACCTCACAATGACATTATTGACAGCTACTGAAAGGAAATGAAAAGAAATGCAGTTAAATTAATATTTTCGCAAATAATATCAAATTATGAATAGAATACTGAAAGATTTCAATACACCACTACTGCAAATGTTATTTTAAAAATATCATTTTAAGTTAATCTTTTAATAAGGATATGGCTGAAGTTTCATTTGTACGTGCGCATTTCTTTACACTTACAGACTTAAAATTGCCTCTGGACAATTTTGACTGTTATTATTTTAAGTATGGTAGCAACAGCAATAGCATTTCGACTTATATACCACTTCACAGTGCTTTACAGCCTCCTCCTAAAGTGGTTTACAGAGTCAGCATATTGCCCCCAACAATCTGGGTCCTTATTTTACTGACCTCAGAAGGATGGAAAGCCAAGTCAACTTTGAGCTGGTGAGATTTGAACTGCCGAACTGCTGGCAATAGGCAGTC
Organism: Grayia smithii; assembly: GCA_032468115.1. Lineage (NCBI taxonomy): Eukaryota > Metazoa > Chordata > Lepidosauria > Squamata > Grayiidae > Grayia > Grayia smithii. The sequence goes on from JANHFM010001966.1 coordinate 269,358, forward strand.
AGCCAAAGTAGCCTGCAATACTGCATTCTAAACACTGTGCCATCACAGCTCTTGTGGTTGGTAACCAGTCATGATGGTCTAGAAACTAGCCAAGTAGAACCAAATACTCTAAGGAACATGAGGAGTGATGAATAAGATAATGGTCATAAAGCATTTAGTGGTTTTTTTAAAATGCAGTTAAATTATTTCAGATTTTGCTTTAATTTGATTGATGAGGTAAGCAGGGAAAAGAATGTGCCATCAGTCTACACCATGGCCATCAAACTCGCAGCTTGTGGTCTGTATGTGTCACACACTGGCCACACCCACTCCTGGTTTAGCGAAGGGGAAAAAAGTCCCAATACGTGACACCACAAGTTTGACACCCCTGGTCTACACTGTCATATTGCTTCAGCATAGCACTTAATTTGAAATATTTAGAACTGTGGCACTTCTATGGCTGTTTACTATGTTACCAAATGTCTGTCCAGGTGGTACATCCATGCAGAACCTGTGTACAGCATGATGACCTGTGCAAGCAAAACTTATATAATATAATATTAGTTCCTTAGAACTTCTGCAAAAATTGGATTAATGCATTTAACCCATTTTTTTCCATGTGAAAGTAAAGATTTCCAGATGTTTTGACTGAACATTCAATATGGAAATGACACTTTTGGATGGAGATTGCTTACAGTTATATGAGTCAAAAACCTCCCAAGAACATATTACAATCTTTTTTGAAACAATCCAAGCATGATAAATTCAATGTTCTTCAGAAATAGATATATTTCAATGTTATGATACTTAAAACAACTATACAATAACTTCTTTAAGTCTGGCTTTCCATACTAAAATTTAACTGACCATATTAAGAATATCTATCTAAGAGGAAACCACCAGAGGGCACGACCAAATCATGTATGCTAATATAGTTTAAAATTTATTGTATCTCCACCACAGAAAAGTTGATAACTGCCCTTTTAAACATTTATTGAGGAATCCAATAGACCTCCCCCTCAATAAATTCGCTTCATCTTAAAATCATAAGAAACATATTCAATATTTTAAAAATCTGGAACCATTAACATTAGAATTGGAGCATCCAATTATTTATTCTAAATCTCTTGTAAATTGTTAAAATCTTTGTAAAAACATGAGTTATAAATAAAATGGAGTAGTTGGTTTTACTTTTGAAAAACCTTTGATTAATATGTTCAAAATCATAGGAATTCCTGAGACATCAAATCTAAATCAATATCATAACAAATACTTTAACTGAAATAATCCTTTTCAGCAGTTTGGGATATATTATTTTTGTAACTTCTCAAAGTCATAAAGATATATTTTTTTTAAAAAAAAATGCTTTTAATTCAATTTTTAGCTCAAATTTTCCACAAACCACTTTTATCCAATATTTTTAGGTAAGAATGATTCCAAATTTCTGGTCAAAATAAGAATCAAATTATAGTTTCTTTCTAAATAACATCCAAATATATGAAGCTCCCTTTAACGTTAGGAATGCAACTAAATTCCAAATATAATTAGAACCAAGATTGCCAAGATTTCAAAAGTGCCAAAAAATAGCGGTGCATATTTAGCCTCCTTTTCATTCCAAAACTACTCCAAAGTTACTATGTATGCCCAATGGAACAATTGAAAGTATTGGAAAGTAAAGCACCACCCCCCCACACACATATTCATATGGAAGTTCACAGTTTAGAGAAAGAGAACCTTGGAGCCTGATCATTCCATTAAACTGTAATCATCTACTTGTCAAAATTATTGCATCTTAATGGAATTAACATGTCCCTCCTCTAATGTATACCAACTGATGGTATGATGATATATTCATTTTCACAATATTTATTTCACCCCATAAACTCATGGGGTATTTTTTTCCATTCACCTATGTATATCACGATTATTCTGTATTTGAAATTTTAAATGTTCACATCTAGTAACATACATTTTTTTTAGACTAATCCCCTCATTTATTTCCAGAATGTTGTTGCTTGCCTGGAAAGTTTCAGGGTATTTCCCAGAGTGGTTTTCCTATGGAGTTCTATCATAATTTAGCTTGGTCAAAAATAAGACTGAGATTTCAACAAAAAATGCTGTTACAATTTCAACTGAATGAACTTCTTTAGGAGAAAACAGTTTACAAAACATTTTTCTATAATGACCACCAAGGCTGCTCATTTGCTCTATAAGGAAAATTTAAGAACTTTAGATTGCCTTACATTAACAGCCTTGGATCTGAATTAGCTCATCTTGATTTTCTATCTCTCTGTTCTTCATGAGATTCAAGAATCATTTTCTTAAGCTTTTTTCTACCTTGAATCTTTTTTTGTTTAAGTGCATTGACTTTAACTATAAGCTTTCTGCTCAGAGACTGATTATGTATAACAAATCAGTCAAAATCTAATTCTTCTCTTGGCTTGATTCTAGATCAGAGTTCTGAAGATAGTATCTCAATCTCTCTAGACTTATATAAAGTATAATCAGACAGACAACCAAATCAACAGCAGAATTTTCAGAAATAGCTGCTTTTTGGTAAATTCCATGCAGTCATAGCATCCTGTGGTCACATGATTGCCATTCGTAACCTCCTGCTGGCTTCCCCATTGCCTTTGCTTATCAGAAGCCAGCAGTAAAGGTGACAAATGGCAATCACATGACCATGAATGTCATAATTGCAAACCAGTTTCCATGAGCTCAAACTGTGATCAAATGATTATGGGGATGCTATGACAGCCACAACTACAACAACAACTTCATTGTTTAGTGACATCATAACTCTGAACGATTGCTGAACAAATGATCATTCAAGAGTTCTACCTTTACCTGAAATATAAGGGGGAAAAATGACTTAGCTCTTTGCTTGCTTCAGGCTTGCAATAGCATTCATCCACCTCAACGTTTTAAAAACAGGGTTTTTTTTTTATTTCTGCATCATCATAAGAATTTTCTACTTATAAAGAAACCTGCTGGTTTACCTATGATGATGACTAGACTCAGTAAGTTTTAGATTTTACATTCTTAAAAAATGTAGGACTGATAATTATTTCCTTCTTCACCTCAATGTTTCCAGGTTTATTTCTGAGTTTAATCAGTCTTAGACCAAAGATCTAATTTGAAAATTATTGTCTACTGTACTTGTTGACATAATTGGAATAGTGACCCATAGAGATTTCATGACTTCCAGTAATTTCACTCCTAAATCTCCCCCCCTTTTTTTTTTCAGGGGTGTGGTGTGGAAATGGAGGGTAGCATCATCTAATGCATCTCAAAACTTTGTAGATCTTTTTAAAAAAAAATTGGTGACATTTGAATTGGCATAGTGAATGCCTTATTTTAGGACAATTTTTTCAACCTTTGTCCTAATATGGATTTTGGGATTTTATAAATGTTCAGCATTGGAACTAAATGTTCAGCTAATATTCTCTTTATTTTTCTCCATGCTGCATATTAGAATGAAATCTAAATTTAAGCTGATCATAAAAACCTATATAAGGAGATAGAGCTATTTATTTACATTCGCTTACTCACTTCATCTGAGACTTTGGGCAACTTACACTAATAAAAACACAAAAGAACATCAAAAGCAACATTGATAAAATGTCATTATAAACATCTAACAACCATACCTCAACCATCTCCTATGTAACTGCCACTTATTTCATGGGCAAATTTCAGGAAGTTAATATAAGTGAACACACATTCTAGCACTGATGGAGTTAATCATTATTAACATTTATCCCCATCTGTACACAGCTAGAATTACCACCCTGCAGGGGAAGAGGTGGGGGGAAGAGCGGAAGTATTTAGCCATGTCTAATTTCCATACATTTCCATGTGTTCAGTCATGCAGATTTCCCATTGTTGCCTCTGCATACCACCCATTGCCCTTCTGGCTTCCTTTGTTGCAAATTTATCAGATGCAAAAGTGAATTGATTGCAAGATTCAGAGTCAAGCACTGCAAATTTATCTTTGAGCAAATAGGTTCATTGTCAATAGTAGAACAGAATGTGATATGAGTAACATCCAGAGAAGAGCTTCCCTGGCTGCTATAACCTATACTTTTTCTTCAGGAGATGCAAACTGGAACAGTATATTTCAGCAAGCTGTCTCCAGCCCAAGTATTACAGTTCAGTAAAATCTTTGTTTTTGTTTTTGTTAAACTCTGTAGTTTTGATATTCTTCATGAATGCTATTGTAAAAAACATGAGAAATGTGGGTTGTGGGATTTTTTTTTCTACTAATAGAAAAACTCAGTGCATTGAACAGAAGATTTAGAAAATAATTAAACACTCTTTTATTTCTGAGATCTTGGGTAAAATGATACTTTAAAAAACAGAAAAAATCAAAATGGGAGAAGGAAGAAGAATTTTTGAAGCTAAGTCTGTACCATCAAAGTATCAGAGTTAAAGGATGTACAATTGGATGTACAAGACAAATTCCTTGTGTGTCCAATCACACTTGGCCAATAAAGAATTCTATTCTATTCTATATTATGATGTAGTAGGAGGAAAAAGAAACAAGTTAATATTTGGTCCCCATTTGAGGGAATCAGCTACTACTGATTCTATCCTTTGTGAAATAGGAGGTTCCTGGGTAGCTGGCAAATCATTATGTTTCTCCCCTATCTAGAGCCTTAAGGAAAACTAAATCACCCTTTTGCAGAGGGGTCAATCTATGCTCAAGTGAGGGCAGGATCTGGAATTGTATGTCAAAAGAAGTTGATTTTATATAGTTCACACAACCAATAAACAGGGAAGATTCTTTCTTTAGAGGGAAATGCTAACTACCCAATGATTAGCCATGGACAGGAAGAGAGGTCCACAGGGAAATATCTAGAGTTTGTTAGTTTTAGAAGTTATGCCCATTGGACAAAGACAAGATTACTTCTAAATCCACTTATGCCTGGAGGACACAAAGATATACTAAACTGATGGATTTATACTTACATTGTACTAAAGTAGTGCCAGCATGCTACTACCAGGTCAAGGGACAGAAATATAATTGAGTAAATGAACAAAAAGAGCCAGAGGTCACTATTTCACCAGAAGAAAAAGTAGTATAACTTAAAATATTTCCATTTTAAAAGAGTCAGATAATTGTCCCCATTTCCATTCTTACTAATAAAGTAAACAAGGATTTCAGATAGTGTTTCAGGCAGCTATAATACCCCTGAAAGATCTCAGTTGCTTTTGACTTCCTATAATGTAGTCTTTTCTATCTTCTATATTCTGTCACTCAAAGATTTCAGCATATATTTGAGCCTTCCCACTTAAGGACTGCAAAAAATGTGTAGGAATGAATGCTCAAATTGTTAAGTCTTGGAGATGACCTAAGCAAGAGAATGGTGATCTTCAACTAATGCTGAGTTAAAATACTATCCAACCATCTTTGATGCAGCACAAAATTGTACCAGCATGACATTTGCTATTCTATTCTGCCTCTATTGTTACTGTGATTACTGTATTTGATTTTCCTCCAGCATCATGGGTGACAAAAGTCCTTCCTCATGTCTCCTTTATCACAGCATAATTGTGCTCTGACCTCCCTCCCTCCCTCCCTCCCTTCCTTCCTTCCTTCCTCCCTTCCTCCCTTCCTCCCTTCCTCCC
>JANHFM010001966.1:311358-340430 GCA_032468115.1 Grayia smithii
TTTATCTCAATTTTAAATTAGTATTTTGTAAATTTTAAATTTTAACTTATTAGATTTATTATTATATTTATAGAAGTATTTTACTGAATGTTTCTGTTTGTTGTATTGTGAGCCGCCCAGAGTCCTCTGGGAGATGGGCGGCATATAAATAATAATAATAATAATAATAATAACAACAACAACTTGCAAGCAAGTATTGCCCAACTATGGAGTTGTGTTATTTTGAACATTCATATATTGTTTCAAGCATTGTAATGTTGTATTGCTTATGCAGCAGGTTTTCCACCTTAATTAAAAGTACTTCTGTTTCTTGTGCAACCAATCATTCTCTAGATACCTTTGCAAAACGTATTTTCTCTAGGTGGGACCGGTTTTTAAAAGGCTGTTGTAAATACAGCTAATCCAGGCACAACTGGAAAGAAGCCAATCTGGGGTGATCCCTGGGACTGGAGATTTCTGAGCCCATCTTCAGGGAACTTCTCTCTCACCAGAATGTGAGAAACTGACTAAGATTGGATCATGAAACATTAGCCTAGCACATTTTGCCTTCATTCATAACTGGTAAAGTCCACTTTGTGGGGAATTGAATCAAGCACTTGGCATTTGTCAAAGATAATTCTTTCAGAGATTTTCTTACAGATTTCTCAAACATTCCAGATATTGGACATGATAATGTATATGCTACAGAATAGAATATTCCTTTTAGCTTAATCTTTACCTTTTGACCATGTAGCTTGTCCTAAAATGATTCTTTCTGACTGGTGTAGTTAAGATCCATAATTTTCAAGTATTTATCAAATAAGAATAAGACATTACTAAATAAATAGTTTTGGGGAACCTGAGGCAGCCATTTAGGTTTTCCACTTTAAGGAATGCAAACAATACCACACAAATTCTCACTTTTTTCAGACATAGTTTTTATCATTGGCAGTCACAACCATATAATTAAAGACACCAACAAATGGAAAATGGGATGGAACATGCAGAATCCTTTATACACTCCACAGAAGTAGGACAAGCAACACATAAATTAGTTAATAGAAGATATTATTGCTTATTTTCATGCCAGAAATATTTTATAGGAGTACAACAGTAATTAAATCACTCTACAAGATTATCTCTAAATTGAAACTTTCAGCTATGTAGTCAAGTATCAGTTGGGCAGCTTAAAAAAGAACATGGATGCTTTGTAGATAGGAAAGAGGAAGCAAAGAACAGTGTCTATATTTCTACCGAGTCTTAAATACACTGATAATGAAAACATCCCTTGCTTTCCTAGTGTTTTTCTGTTCCTTAACTATGTTTTGGTTAATTTTACAATTGGCTACCCACCTGTTATAATACTTTTTATCATTAAACAAAATTAATTTTAAAAATGGTCTGGTGCTGTCTGCTTTTAATGGAATTAGAGTTTCTTTAGTCCTATAATCTGCCTCATGAGGCTTGTCTGTCTTCTAGGAAGTACAGCATTGCATCATTAAAATATCACCCCCTGCTGAGAAAAAACATCAGTCCTGTTCACTAAATAGCAATGCTGAAGCGGTGACAAGTGTTTGTAAAAACTGTATTAAAAATTCATTTATTCTTAGCTAAGCATTTAGCTAAGCATAAATGAATTTAACAAATAATGGATAATAATAAATTACTGTGCTCTTGTTGTTAACAAATATGTCTGTGCAGAGGACCTCATAAAAATAATAAATGTTCTTCCATCCCAGCAGTAGTTCTATGGTACCAAAAGGAAGCTGCAGTTCTGAATTCAGTAGCTTTGAAATGGAGAGCCTTGAAGCAAAATTGCTGGATGGAACTAGACTTCCTTAAAGAATTATGTGATCAAAATCATATTGCTGTGTTCATTTGACATTGTTCACCTAAAGCAGGGAATTTTTCATAATCAGTAGCCCCCTGACTCTCATATCAAAGGAATAACACTGCAAGGTTAATGTCAGGCACATTTTTTTTGCTCTATATGTGATGCCAGAGTTGGCCCCATAATTTTCTCAGCTTGCTTTATTTCTCCTTTTTATGTATGGAGGAGAGGCAGATATTTAAGAACCTTTCTTGCACAAAATGCCTTATTCTTTCTTGCTACATAATTAGCACTTGTTTATGACAGAACCTCTGATCTGATTTTTAAAACAAATTGCACAGTAAAGAAGCTGATATTTAAACTGTATGGTAACCATGGCTCCAGCTGTGATTCAAATATTGTAAGCCTTCAGGGGTTGTATTAGGCTTAGAAAATAGGAACTGAGGCCTGTAATTTAATGTCTGTCTTTTAAAAACTGCATTTTTAGGAGAAAAAAAGAAATGCATTCCATAGAATTTAAAATATTGACTCATTCTGAGAAAACAGCCTTTTCAAACCTCACTAGAGACTACTCAGATCCATTAACTTAACTGTGGAAGAAGGAGCAAAAGAAGGCAATAAAACAAAAAATCCGTTACAGATTGCAGGAAAATAATGACCGGTATGAAATCAGAGTGAGATAATGGCTTTAGAACACTGGGAGGGAGAACATTGAGAAGGCAACCTTAGAAGTCAGGTAAAATATTCAAAACAACATTTGAGTTTTATTGTTAAAGTGAAATGCTGAAGGTAGTTTAGCTGGATAATGCACTGAATTGTGTTGATGATAAATGGAATCATGCTTCTAAAATGTGTGTAGAAAGGTTGTGTTTCAATTTCTGCACAAAACAATTACGTTGACATGGTTAAGAAACTTTGAGGAATTGTTGTCAAGGTATCTTGGGATTTTAAAACATCATTGGTTTGCAGTATTACTTTTTACAATAAATACATGGGAGTGTTGAGTTCGTAACATAGGCAAGAAACTTTACAATCTTGACAAATGGGAAAAAACTTTGTCCAGCCATCTCCTTTTAAAATGAAATTAATGCTATTGGTCTATTTTCTGCCATTTTTCTTAAGGATAGAATCATGTTATAATATCTCCTGACATGGTCCTATTTATGTTGTTTTAAATATTTTAGACAAATATATGTACAGATATATGTGGGTACACTTATGAGATTCAGACAATTTCTGTGCATGTATAAAAGCATATATAAAATTTTTCTACATTATCTGGAAAAATGTGAATTGAATCAACCTGATTTGGTTCAGATCTCAGTACTGAATCTGATGGGTTTTTTAAAATCAAACTGGCAGATTGAATGAAATGAGTGATTCAAAATGGATTTTGACTGACATACCATGGCAGTTCAACATCAATGTGTTCTACATGGGGCTGCCCTTGAAGACTATCCAGAAGCTATGACTTGTCCAGGATGCAGTGGTGAACGCAGTAATGGGTGCCCCTAGGTTTACCCATGTAATGCTCCTACTGCATAAGCTGCATGAGTTTCCAGTTTCTTTCACGGTGCAGTTCAAACTGCTTGTTTTTACCTTAATAATTCTATATGGCCAGAGCTAGCTTGTCTGCAGATCATCTTTTCCTAAGAACATCTACCTACCCTATCAGATTAGTTAGGATAGCCATGCACTTAGTCCCCTACCTTAAACATTGTCATCCTAAGGCAGCTAGGAAGCACCTCTTTTTCATGGCACCCCATGCCACATGGTACATTCTTCTCCCTGAATTTTAGCAGACCTCTATCTTCCTAGCCTTCTGAAAAGCACTAAAGACTTGGCTTTCCCAACAAGCACTGGGATAGTTGGATGTAATATACAGTAATTCTGTACTGACAGTGTACATTCTTTTTGAGAACTCAAAATAGACCTATGGTTCCTGCCAGAAGGTAGGATAAAACAGAAATGGAATAAGGAAAGGTTGCCTTAAGAATTGGGTTTTTTTTTTGCTTTTCCTAATAGTATACAGAAGATTGTTGGCTTTTTCAATTAATTGTTATTTTATTAAAGTTTATGGCTTTTTTTTTTTGCAAAGTATACTTTCCTGTTATGTAGTACGGATTCATTTTAGGATCAGTTACCAATTGTGATAAGAAAAAAAAGGATGAAACGTGTATCCTAATCTATTACAGCCTACCCTTTCATAAGATACAAATATAGATGACATTGAGTCATTAGGTCACAATGCATTTAATTCCTCCCTACCCACCCCATACCAAATGTCTGTGTATTAGATTCTTCTATTATCTTGGTGGTGGTGCAGTGATTAGAATGCAATATTGCAGGTTTACTCTGCCCACTGCCAGGAGTTTGGAAGTCTAAGTGCTATTGCTGTCGTTTATTCTATTACCACGTATGACATACATCCAAATGTCACTAATGCATTATTGAAGTTTGCAAGTACTACATTTTCCTATTTTAGAGCAACGTGAACACCAGTTTTCATAACCTGTATGATGCAGCCACAGCCAATCCAGGTGCTGCCATCTTGGGGGAAAAAGTTAAATTTGTACTCTGCAGAAAGTGACTTAAAGGTTTGCAAAAAACCTGAAGTGGTTTCATTGAGGACATAACCTGAATCAAAATGTTTGCTCCAAATCAGATTAGATGCAGAGTATGTTGAGGTGAAGGTCGTATATCCCTTACTATATTTTACTAAAGATTTTAGTCTACTATACTGATAAATCTATTGGGATGAAGCCTTTATAGAATGTTAAGGGTTTTTTCCCTTGTAATTATAGTTCTATTACTATACAGTATTTTGCACTTATACCTTACTTGAAAATTATATCAGAATATATGCTTGGTGTTTGTTATCACCTGGAACAAAGCTTAGGATAGCCAGGTCCCAATATAAAAGGAGGTCTCTTATGTCTATTCTTTCCTAGCCACGAATACACATGCCTAAAGATGGATTCCAACTTACATCTTCTGGATACCAAGCATGGCTAAAGCAGGTTGGACTGTATTACTGTTTCTTATTTATGGTTAGAGTCTGCACCAGAAACATGTGCTTGTTTCATTAATAAAGTATATACAGAATTCAACTCTTATTCTGTAATCAAATACCAGTGCCATTTCTATATTCATGTGCATTTTGTGTTTGCATGCTATGTACATTTCCACTTCTCATGAGTAAAAGTTCAAACAAGGATCATCAGAAGGGAGAGTGGAACAATACCTAGAAAGATGGGAAACAACAACTTAAATTGCCAAATTAAAATTAACCTTCAAGTGTGAAGATCTGTAGTGGTGGTAATAACAGGGAGGGCAATGGGTTAATACACAGGAGACTTACATCTAGAGCCTAATTCAGATTTGATTGGGTAGAACAAGTGTGGACATTTGCTCATATCCCATAACAATCCTGCAGTTTGACACAATCTGACACTATTGGGAGTCCCTGCTCAGACGTAGTCTAGTGCTATATTACTTTGGTGATTATTAAAGGCCAAGCTTTAGATGTTTCGGCATTCTGGCTCTGGCAATTGCTGTCAGCATCTTAAAACAAATCTAGTATAACAATTCTCCCCAAAGAATCCTGTTTTAAACTTTGCATGTGTGACACATGCATGCTTGTGATAGTAATTTTTGTGGGAAAATGCAGTAGAAATGAAAAGAAATTAGGAATTATGTCATGGCATTGAAAAACTAAAACAATGAAGATAAACTACATGCTATTTTTGTAGTTAGAGTAATGAACATTGTGCTGAAATAAATGTCTCTTTGGAGTTCTGATAAAGCAAACTGATTTGAAAAATCCATTAAATTAAGCAGGAGGATATAAAATAAACTTTTAAAAGAAAGGGTAGAGTTTTGAGTGTTTCAGTGATTTAAATTTTTTTTTTTATATGTGGCTCTAGAATCAGGAGAGTAGACTGAAGATCCAATTATTGAATATGTAAAATCTGATAGAATGTTATGAAGAATTGCCAAGGGAATATTAGTTTCTCTCTTTCAAAAATAGAACCTAGTAGTAATAAAATTTAAATGAAGTTATACCTTACCTTAAAAGAGAGACAAACCTTCAAATTGAGCTCACTTCCTCATGCGTACATGGATATAACGTCCCTGCTATTTTCTTTGTAACAATACAGGAAGTAGTTTACCACTATATTTTTCTGGGACATTTTCTCAGCATCCTAGTCTAGCATACAGCCTTGGAGTTCCCTAAGTCCTAGTCAAGAATTAACCAGGCTTGATCATGTTTAACTTTCTTAACCAGGTGCTGCCACCTGCTGAGCCATGGTTCATCTAATCATTAAGTAATTTCTAATACTTATAGGTTATAGTACAGAAGAAACAAATTTATTAGTCAATATGTTTTTATTCTATAACTAGAATAGAGTAGCTAAATTGATTGTGTAATAAATTAGTCATCTTATTTCTTTCAAGACTATTTTGGCGTAGGATCAGAAAAAAAATGCTTAAAACATGGAATATGAATTTGCCTGTATAAATTAATCAGGTTAAATCACAGTTGAAGTCTTTATATTTTCTGACTTTATGATCACATTACTTGCCTAAGCTACATTTTTATAAGAGTAGGTGTCATTGAGTTTACTCATTCACCATTATAAACTGTTCCATTCCAATTCCTGAATTTAATATGAATACAAATATCTTGATGAAAATTTAAATGTATTCACTTTTCTTTTAAATATATATTGCACATAGTAATTTTTGTTAAAATAAATTTGTTGATACTCCAATAATGCTTAATAGAATCTTTAATGCATGGTTTATAGCTGAATGTGTATTTTCCCTATTCTTTTCAAAGTCTTTACCTACTGAGTGAGTAATGACAGTAACTTACGCACCTTTACCTGTATTAAATGCAGTATTTCTGGGGAGTTATTTTTATAGCTGGAGAGAAAGCAATACCCCAAGGATTCTACATAGTCCTCATATTGATCCAAAATAAATGAGTAAATAAAGTGGAAATTATTTGCAGTATTTTATTTGCAGTGGGGATAGTTTTCATCTTTCAGGTATTTTTCAGCAATGACTACAAATTTTTTCAAATATTTCTTTTCCTTGTGTTTTTAAAATAAATATGCTGCTTTTTCTTGTAAACCTGTTCTTTGTCCCCTTCTTTCAATTGGTTTTGTTTTTTAAATTATTATGTGGCAAGGGGTAATTAGGAGAATTGAATTATGATATGAAGAAAATATTTTAACATTTTAAAAAGAAAATGTTATTAAAAAGTAACATAGCAAATCCTTTAGTTTGACAAAGCCTTTAGCAAAATCTTGGTTTATGTGCAATGTTTTCCAAATTGTCTCTTTCACTGGCAGTAGTGTTTTTCCTTTGCATTACTTTCTATCGATCTAGTGTCTGATTTATACATTAAATATAAGAACCTTAGTAAAGTGATCTTAAACTAATTTATATTATAAATAAAAATGAAACAAAATGGATTTCTGCAAGGCTGATCAGTCAGTAAAATAGTTATAAAGCTGACCATTTTATTTAAAAATAACTGACTAGATTTGAATAATTTTAGCCACCTAAATTCAGAATAACTGTTGAGCAGAAACTGTGAGGGCTCAGTCATATTAATATCCTGTTTCCCTGAAAATAAGACCCAACCGGAAAATAAGTCCTAACATGACTTTTCAGGATGCTCGTAATATAAACCCTACTCCCCAAAACAAGCCCCAGTTAAGATTGTCAGCCAGATGGATGCATTTAGTACCATCTTTCCTCCCAAAATAAGACCTAAGCAGAAAATAAGCCCTAATGCGTCTTTTGGAGCAAAAATTAATATAAGACCTGGTCTTATTTTGGGAAACGTTGCATTACTACCCTTAGTAGGCTTTTACAGAGAGTGGTATACTAAAATGAAGAAGAGTTGTGACTGGTGAACAAATTTTGTCCTTTCGGTTTATGAGCACAAGTTTTGGAGAGAAACAGATGTCCATGCTTCTTTTTAAGATTTTAATCTCAACTTTTTCCTTCCATTGGATGCCTTGTCCATTGACCAATAACATTACATCCTCAGCATGTTGATACCATTTTTTTTTAATAGTAAGTGTCCATTGGGAAAAATATTATGGTTTTTAATAGTTTAAAAGATGTTTGCTTTTTTCTTTGTCCAGTCATTTAAAAACTGATTGTTGACATAATAGTAAGCAGTGAAATTCAACTACAGTTCATTTTAAATGTCTGAATCAATAGAATGGAATGGAGTACCAAACAGCAAAAGTGACAATAGTTTGAGTATAATTAGACTAATTATATTTCAATATGATGCCTGAATGGCAACATCTCAGTTATACATATTACTGCAACAACAAAGTTTGTACCTTTATGGAAAGGGAAATAATAAACATGTTAAATTGATTTCTATGAGGTTGGAGAATGTAAGTAATCAGTTCTAAACAAAGGTTTTCTATTGAGCCATTATTTAGTTTATTTACGAATTGCAAATGTTTAATGCTGCTATGCTCTAATGTTTCTATACAATGAAGCAAAACATAACATAATAATATAATCATCAAAATCACCAAAAATAAATGCAATCCAGCAATTATAAAGTGTAGCACTGTAAAATATCAGAAAAAGAATTACCATGCATTCAGATACTTCTAAAGAATTACTCCTCTTGGAAAAGTCATATATTAGATATTTCTTCAATATTAAATATGTGGTTGCAAATATGTGGAGGGATTTTTTTAATAGGAAAACTCACACAAATCATCTTGAAGGCATCAGCTTGCCTTCAAATAATCTTTTACTGCACTATTTGAAACTTGAGGTCTCCTAACAAGCACTTTTTCCCTTGGATGGGCTGAAAATATAAAAAAAGAAAAAAAAGGGCAAAAAGGAAAGAGAAGGGGGGGGCAAAGGGAAAGTGTATAAAAAAGGAAACAAAGCAAAAGAAAAGAAATATAGAAATATCTTCCCTCTTCAGAAAGACAAATAAAAATATTTCCAATAACTAAATATTGTTTCTAACATTTCAGTCAAAAATCTCTTCATCCCATATCTCCTGTTTTATCCGTTGGCAAATAATAAAGCCTTTCAATCTTAATCAGCAACAGTCCATTAAGAGATTCCAGAGTGGAAAATATATATTTCAACCCTTTATGTTATTTATTAAATTCATATGCCACCTCTTTTGCCTAGAGATGGCTGTACTTTACAAAATATCTTGTCATTTTGTCCAAAGAAAGAAAATATTTCACATCTCATCCTGTACCTTTAAATAAATCTTTAAATCATTCAGATAAAAAATCCACTAAGAGCTACTAAAAACAATAAATTAAAAGTATTAATCTTTAATCCTTTCAAATGATGTCCCACAAATTCATTTCTTCTCGTATCCTCTCAATTTTAATGTAATTTATCACTTTCTCTAAAAATACAGGAAAACATTCTACTTCCTATATTTGTCTATAAACAAATCTATAATATGCCATCATTCAGTCCTAGTCAAGAAAATCCATTAAAATTTATTTTAAAAAGAGGATCATATATAGTTTAACCTTGATCAAATAAGCCAACTTTGTAAACCTTCGTTTTAAAGGTCTTAATTATTTCTTTTAAGTAATGTTGGAAAAGCAGATAGTTTCTCTCTTTTCCTTTTCTTATGAAATAATATAACACATTTCTTTTGTAAATCCAAGGTAAAAAAATGATTCAGGTCACTTTTCTGTGTTAAAATCCATGTATCCAAGTCACTCTTCTGGTTTATTATTTGTTTACTTTTTAACTATTAAAACCTCAACAGGTTTCATTTGTAGATCCTGTATACCATTTTTGTCAACATCATTCTTGTATCATGTCAATTTTAAATCCATATCCAAACAGCCTGATTCTCCCTCTAGGTGGAGACAGCATCCAGGAATGGGTTGACCTCATCTATTCAGTTGAAGGACCTGTCAAAGTTGTTAAGCTCCACCTCTGTTCCTAGGGCTTTCCCGCTTTTGACTCAGTCCTTCAGCCTGGATGAAAGTTTTTCTTTGCAACCTTACTTATCCCTAGATGTGTTTTGCCTTTGAGCAGAGAATTGGTATATGTGTATTCAGCTGAATTGAGAACTGGTGTATGTGTATTCATGTGAACTGAGAACTGGTGTATGTGTATTCAGTGATTCTGAGCGTGAGTTGACAGCTTCCTTTGGGTTGAGGGGCTGTGTATTCCCAGCGGGCTTTGGCCCCAGGTGTTGGAAGGGCCAGCTGGCAGCAGAGACTTTGACAGCTACTGTCAGACATGTTGCCCATCTACAGCAGCATACATTCCAGTTGATGAAGTCGAGAGCTTCACATTTAACAGCGTTGGCCATAAAGGAGAACCTTGCAATGGCCAGATTGACTTTCAGGGAAGCGATTTAGTGGAGCTTCGCGCTCTCACCTCAGGCAAGTCAGGTGGCCAATTTAAAGGACGAGAAAGTACACCATGACTGTTGCTGCACCACCCGACACTTCTGGGCCTTCAAGGTGGAGCTTCGCGCTTCTGTCTAGCCAGCCTGCATTTTGGCTTCGCCTTATGCTTTCCCCACGCTCCAAACATTGGCGAGTGAAGTCCCTCTTAATTAGCGATCACTGTTTGCCTTGCCTGCTGTTTAGTGTGCCCGGCTTCAAGCCACTGATGGGTGCTGCTTTCACTTGAAATCAGCTGAGGAGCGGAGCGTGGATTAAAGAGCTTTTTGCCCGTTTTTTTGTTTTGTTTTTGCTGTTGATTGCCTTGGAGGTGCCTAGCACGCCTGAGGCTTTCTGTGGTCTCAACAGAGAGAGAGGCTGATACTGTGAGCAGCCACAATGCCCAAAACATTATTCAAATCCAAAAATGACAGGAAAGCCAGGACATCTAAAATGGCAGCTGTTGACAGCTCCCAGCACCCTGCCCAGCTTGATGCTGTGACTGACAGAGCCAGAGACCCAGGGGCCAGGGTTCCTAAGAAAGTAGCCAAGCATAGAAAAGCATCCCAATGGGATGAGAGGCTTAGGGATCAAGCGCTAGAGAGATTTGTAATAGAGCCATGGGAGAAAAAGCCTCTGCCTTAGGCAAGCAGCCTAAAGCCACAACTTCTGACAACCTGCAATGCAGAGGATTGTCACCAGAGGGAGCCCAACCCAACCTTCTCTTCAGGAAGTTTCTCTATCTGTTTCAACGGCAGACCTATGGGGTCCATCAACAGGGGAATTAGAAGTTCTCCCTTAGGCTCCAATTACACACCCTTCAGTCACCCTTCAGTCACCTGCTGGCTGAAGGGCAACTTGGCCCTAGCAGAGATTTCTCCTTACCTTACTTCCTGGCAATCTACAGGAAATTATTGCAGAGGCCATTTACAAAAGCGTCTCTGACTCTCTTCTGCTGCCCAGTAGACCATATTCAGAAATCTCTGCCTAGTCCAACACGCAGAGTGATCTTGATTGGGAGGGATTTCCTCCCTTTAGCCAGGTTCCCCAGCTCCTTCTCATGGCAGCCAACCATCACTGTCTGAGGAAGTAGAGTGGAGGAAGTTGGACCTATTGGATGATGAAGGGTTTGCACTAGAGCAACCCATATTCACCGGACTATTCCCACCTGGGATCTTTAAATCCTTACTCTTCAAAGGGATCAGGGTGTCCCAACTTGGCTCACAATCTGAGGGGCCAGGAGTTTCCAACAGTCAGGATACAGCTGACCCTCTTGTTTCAGAGCCGGGTAGATCAGTTGATACCGTTCCATCCCCATATCTCTTTACGGATGTTGTTAAAAGACAGTGGATGGCTCCTGGGTCTGCACTGCTTCCCTCTGCCTCCGACAGGATATTTTTCAATGTAGAACAGGACATGGCTAACATGCTCCAGATACAGACGGTGGATGCACCTGTGGCGGCTTTGCTGTCATTCTCCAATCTCCTGGGGGAAGCTGGAAGATGGTTTGTGGCCAGAAGTTAAGTGTTCTGACCAGTCCTTGCAGAGGGCCTATCAGGAAAATGCCTGGGTGATCCGTTCAGTCTCCACAGCATTGTTTTTCAATAGGGCAATACGTCTTTGGCTACGCTAACTACAGGACAGAGTCCTGGCGTTGGATATCTAGATGCAGTAGGACATCAATAAGATTGTGGCTGCAGTTCAATTTTCTGCTGATGCAATGCTGAACTCTGCCAAGTTTGAGGCTAAAGCCATGGCCTTCCCTGTAGCTGCCAGACGCTTCCTTTGGTAGACAGTGGCAGACTGATGCTTTCCATAAATGGTGATTGGCCTCGGCTCCCTTTAATGGGGAGAAGTTGTTTGGGGACAGGAATCCTTGTTGATTGAGACATGGGACAAATGTAAAGTCTTGCCTTCTTCCTAATGCAGGGACAACTATCAAATTTCCCCATTCTACAGGTGCCAGCCGTTCAGGGGGTCTGATATAGGTGCAGGGGCTGCACGCTCTCAGGTTCAATTTGGTCAGTGACAGAGAACACAACTGAACAGGGCCAGCAGAGGTAGACTCTTCCTGGACAGACAGCCTTTTTCAGGGGAAGGAAGTTGCTCATTTCAGCGCCGCAAGTAACTGCATGTCCATCCCTTCCATCAGCTGTTTGGCCATCTTTGCCGTGCAATGGGTGGAGATTACATCGGACGCTTGGGTAAGGGAGATGGTACAATCTGGTCTCTCACTAGAATTCCTTTCCACACACCCCCGAAATTTTTTTATCTGCTGCCCTGTGTCAAGGGACTTTTCAAAGAGGGCTGTTATGGAGGCAAAGAGGGCTGTTATGTTATGGACACTTGCTCGACATTAGAGCAATTCAGAAAGTACCAGGGGTTCAGATAGGGTAAGGCTTTTACTCAACCTTGTTTGTCATGCCCAAGACCTTGGGTGGCTGGAGACCTATTCTGGACATCAAAAGGCTTAACCACTATATTGTATATAGACGGTTTAAAATTCAGTCTCTTCTTTCAATTCTGGTCTCCATGCGGCTGGCCGACTTCCTATCTCTATTGACTTAACAGAGGCCTATTTGTATATCCCCATTCTGCCCTCAGATTGCAAGTTTCTTAGGTTTTGCTACTCAGGTAATCACTACTAGTACAGGGCATCACCCTTTGGGCTGTCATCAGCTCCTAGGGTATTTACCAAGGTTCTAGCCACCTTAGCAGCTCATCTCAGAACCAAGCAAATCCGTATCCAATGTTACTTGGATAACATTTTAATCCAGTCTGCCTCAATAGATCAGGCTAAGGAGGATTTCTAGGTAACAATGAAGGCCTTGACCTAACATGGCTTTTCTATTAATCTACAGAAGAGCCATCTGTCTCCATCTACCCTTCATCTGGGGGCGGTTATAGATTCCATTGAAGGTAGGGTGTATTTGTCCCAGGAGTGACAGGACAGTATCAGAGACCTAGCAGGTATGATCCAGAAGGAGCGCAGGGTGCCTTTGGTACTGCTCTCCCAGCTCCTGGGCAAAATGGTGCCCAGCATTTCTATCACTCCTTGGGCACGTCTACATGCCAGGGACCTTCAGTGGTTTCTTTTACCTTTCCAGAAGGTGGGCAGAAGCAGCTTGACAGCCAAGATTCAGGTCTCCAGCGGGGTCCTTTGGTCTCTCAACTGGTGGTGGTCAGCAGCCATAGCCAAGGGCTGTCTCTTCCATGAACCCCAGTGCCTGGTCATTACAACAGATGCCAGCCTATTTGGCTGGGGGATGCATTGTCAGGTCCAAGTAGCACAGGGCGATGGAGCCTTCTAGATCTCAAGGGGAGCATAAACTGGCTAGAACTGCATGAGGTTTACCTGGCACTTCTTCAGTTTCAGCAGTTGGCCTTGGGCAAGCATATTTTGGTGCTAACCGACAACGTAGCCATGAAGGCCCACATAAACCATCGGGGGCACCAGGTCCAAGGCTCTGATGTGGGGGGCCAAGAGGCTGTGCCTTTGGGCAAAGAGGCACTTGCAATCTTTGACAGCAGAGCACATCTCCAGGGTGTCCAATGTGCAGGTGGACTGGCTGAGCCAGACGACCATCGACCACAGGGCCGCACCCATCCAGGGACCTAATGGACTTTTTTGGCACCCCAGAGGTAGACTTGTTGCCACCCCAGAGAATTTGCAGGTCCCGAGGTTCTTCTCTCAGTTTCCGACTCAGGGAGCGGAGGGTGTTGATGCTCTCCATGCCCTGTGGCCACCAGGCCTCTTTTATGCCTTTCCTCCTCTTTCCTTACTTCCAAGAGTCATTTGGAAAGTTCTGGAGGAGAGAGCAGAGGTCCTGCTTTTGGCCCCACATTGGCCCAGGAGGTTGTGGTTTGCAGATCTCATGACACTATCGTTGGTTCCACCCTGGAGGATTCCTCAGGGTGGGATGTCACTCAGTCAGGGGGTGTTGGTCCACCTGGACCCTCAGTGGCTCCAACTGACAGTCTGGTGCTTGAGTGGCCTGCTCTGAGTAAGGACAACTTCTCCAGGGTCATCATGACTATCTAGGCCTCCCAGTGGCCTTCCATTGAGCATATTTACTCTGCAACCTGGAGAACCTTTTGTGCCTGGTGCAGCAAATCAGAGGTGCAACAACTTACGGTGTCAATAGCTCAGATCCTGGACGTTTTGCAGGATGGACTAGATGCTGGGCTGTCACCTAACACTATACAGAGACAGGTAGCCGTCCTGTCCTCCATCCTAACTTGCAGGTGTCAGGGCTCCCTTTCACAACATCCCGCTATTAGGCATTTTCTTAAGGGAGCAGCTAATCTATGCCCGCCAGTCATACACAGGTCTCCTACTGGGACCTGCCTAGGGTGTTGAACTCACTGGTGCTCCATATGAACCATTACAATCCACCAGCCTTTGGCTATTATCCTGTAAGGTGGCCCTTTTGGTGGCAATTACATCTGCCAGGCAGATTTCGGAGCTAGCTGCTCTGTCAGTGAGGAGTGATCTCTGTGTGTTTCACGTGATCGGGTGATTCTGAGACTGGACCCTTCCTTCTTACCCAAGATCAACACCGCGTTCCACAGAGTGTAGGAGTTGATCTTACCCAACTTCTTTCCTAAACCTGGCCATCCCTTAGAAAAACACTGGCACATGTTAGATTTGCGAAAGGCCCTCCGCATCTACCTTAAACACACTGCTAACTTGAGACGGACAGAATTTTTATTTATTTCATTTCAGCCTGCTTCTCTAGGTTCCAAGATCACCTCTTCTACCATAGGGCGCTGGCTCCATCTGACCATCACCAAGATGTATGAGCTGCAATCAGTACCGAAGCCTCCATGAGTGACGGCACATTCGACCCACAGTGTGGCTACAACAGTGGCATGGGCCACGCAAGCTTTGTTGGTGGAGATCAGCAGGGTGGCAACCTTGATGTCGCCCTCTCCATTTATCAAACACTATACGTTAGGTATGTACACCTCGGCGGAGGTGGCTTTCGGCCGTCAGGTCCTTCAATGGGTCCATACAGATGGAGAGGTTACAGACCAAAGTAGGGCCCTCCTGTAAGGCAAGGGACAGTTAACTTTGGTATGTCCCATTTCTGGATGCTGTCTCCACCTCGAGAGAGAAGGGGTGTTGGTCTAACCTGATATGCACCTTCTCGTTGGTGGAGACAGCAGCCAACCCCACCCTTATGTTTGTCTGGTGTTCCTTTAATGTAACTATTTTTCTATCGACACGTCGAATCTGTCATTTTGTATTCGTCAAAAGCGGGAAAGCCCTAGCAACAGAGGCGGAGTTTTAACAACTTTGACAGACTCAGTCCTTCAACTGAACAGATGAGGTCAATCCTTTCCTGGATGCTATCTCCACCGACGAGAAGGTGTGTATCAGGTAAGACCAACGCCCCTTCTCAGTTAATCAGCAATAACTGTGGTATTTCTTCCCTTTTTATGTATAAAAAAGTCTAAAGCAAATGTGACCAACCTTTGGCCCATGGGCCACATGCAGTCCTGGACAGCTAATAATGCAGCTCCACAAGATCATAGACTTTTACTGTAATTTTAGTGATATTTACAGTATATACATTAACTATTATATATTTTATATGTGGCCCAAGGCAATTTCTCTTCACTCAGTGCAGCCCAAGCAAGCCAAAAGGTTGGATAGCCATGGTCCTAAGGGTACGTTTTGGATACATTGTTCCCAAATATCCTTAAATTCTTCCAGAATTAAAATATTTTTCTTCATTCTGGGAAAGTAAGAATTCTCCTTTAATACAAGTCTTTATGGCTGCTTCTAGTAACTAGTCTTCAAAATCTCATCAACCTTTGCTCTCATCTAAAACATTTCCCCAGGAAGAGATTTCTTACACTTGAAGTCAAATATTCATATATACGGAGCAGGAAGTATTCTTACAACTTTTCAAAAACCTTGTTTCTAGTCAATCTGGCCCCATAGTCAATTTAAAAACATTCCAGAATCAACATTCTAGTCACCCTTTCACTGTTTATTTCTAAGTAACATTTTTCTTTTTAAGTTTTAAACTTACATAAATCTTCTTTTGCTGCGGGTTGGAAGAATATTACCCATTATAATAAAACTTGTCCTTTTGGAGGTTCTTAATGTCCAAAAAGCAGGTTACATTTGCAGTTTCCAATAAAAGTGATGAAGAGGGTGATTGGACTAACTCGGTGTCATTTTGAAAGGCTCTGAACTCTGTGGCTTGGGTAAAGCTGTCTCTCCCAACTCCCAGAGCTCTAAAATCCTCTGGAGACAGCTCATCATTTGTAAGAAGCACTTTGAGCAATCCCTTCTCCTTTACCTAGGAGGAACTTAGGGAGCCAGCTCCTTCACCTGCTCCACTTTCCACCATGATTGCCAGTTCCACTGAAAGTGAAGCCATCTTAGTCTGCTATTGCTTCCCTGGGAAATGTCTCATACAATTTCCAATAATGTTTAATCTGTTCAATGATATACGATTGCCCATCCTTTTCATCATTTATTCCTGCCTCCCATTCAAAACCTTCTTCACTTACTCCACTCTTACCCAGTGGTTGAGCAGTTGCTTTCATCCATTGCCTGCCTTTGCTGCCATTCTCTCCATGTTTTGATTTTAATTACTTCCATCTATATCTCCTCCTGTCTTTGTATGCATGGGTGTGCTCAGTCTTTCTCAATCCTCTTCTTTGGATCACAGTCTGGGCTTCCAGTTTCTTTTCCAGCTGTGGCGTCTCAGGTCACCATGGTTCTCTGGAAGATACTTTCCTTCTCCACATCTCTGCCATCTCTGCTGCCCGACTTTTCCAACATGGCTTAATTCAGTGGTCTCTGCATATTATTCCTCCAGCTAGCAGATCAATTTTGTATCACCTGTTTGTTTCCTATATTATTCTGTCCTTTCCCCCTTCAGCTAAGATTGCATCACTCTCTCTCACACTTAGTGTTTGAAAAGATTTTTAATAGCCTTCAAACCCTAAATACTGGTTCTTACTCTGGCTAAAACAGTTTCCTTTCCTGTAGTGCCAGCTTAATGTCACCTATAAGCTCCTTGGTGATAGGTTTTGCAGTGTAAACACCTTTATATATTTTTATATATATATAAATATATATTCAAGGAATATATATATATAAATATATATTCAAGGAATATATATATAAATATATATTCAAGGAATATATATTCAAGGAAAAATATGCAAAATATTTTTGCACTTATTAAAGACAATAAAATTGGCAGTTTTGAGCAAATGCATCCCATTGAATGAATGTGTTTGTTGCATATTCCATGCACAACTTTGAGCGTGGTAGTATGTCACATTTTTAAAATACCTGTTTAGACAGATATCACCATAGAAGTCTCCAATTATACAGTAACTAGAGTAAAAATTATGTAGTTTTTTTAGAATGTGATATATACAATGTTGCTTTTTTATATCTCTGCAATATTTTATCTGGTAGATATATTGTCATTTTATTTAGCAAATGTGGAACTAAGGGATTGTAATTTGGTTGAGACAATCTGGTAGGGCTAGAGTTGTTTTTAATTAGATATTGTGAGTGCTCACTGACTGTAAAAATAACTACAGTCTGTAGTTGTACAGTTACAGTTGTAACTGTAAAAATTATACTAACAGTTAAACAAGTATTATCAGAGGAATTAATAAATGTAGTTGTAGTGAGTCAACTGAAGAACTGGATAAAAATGCACAGTATATTTTGTGATGAATATTTCTATAAAAGTGTATAACCACTTATCCTCCCTTCTCTTTTTTTTAAAGATATATTTAAAAAAAAAACATTTTAGGCTTGTTTTTTAAAAAAACACCAAATGCTGAGAATGATAACAATTCTCTATGAAGCCTTAGGAGTAGTATCTATTCCCCTTATCTCACATCTGTTGTGCCCCCCCCCTCGCTCTTGGATTTAGACTGCAGGCTTCTTTGGTGGGAGCCTTTTCTTGGTTTTGCATATGAATTATTTTAATTGATACTGTTTAAGAAGTAAAATATCCAGAATTCGATGATAAGAGAAATTTCGTAAGTTGTCATCACTTGGGCTGCTTAACATCTGTGTGAAACATTGGAAAGATTTGTTTGTGGTTTTATATAGCTGATGGTGCACAGCTTTATTTTATCTTCCATTGGAAGACCAGTGAGGCAGAGGATCCCTTAACAAGTGCTTGAAAATTGTTTTAGATGAAATGATTGGAAGTAATTGAAGTTGAATTCAAATAAGGTGGGGGAAGGAGTGCCTTTTAAGAACAGCATTTACCTTGACAATTGATTCTGGGGGTTAAAGATATCCCCACTAAAATTCATGCCAAAGATTTCTGGACTGTATTAGTTAGACAATGCACTATATTTAAAGTTTATTTCTAAATTTCACTAGTTATGGAATGTGTTAAGAAAAATTCTGTGGAGAAAAGATGTAAAATCTGTGCTATTCGGTATTGCACTGTTTTTACACTTGGAAGCCCAGAATATTCTAGCATTTATGGAAAGAGCGGATTTTGTCCAAATATTATGGCCAGATTATGGCTTTGCTGTGAAATTCCTTATTGTCATTCAAGTGTGTATGGAATGGTGTGTTTGCAGACTCAGTCTGTGTTTGAGTTTATGGAATCTATCATACGGCAAGTAGTTTACCAAGGCATGATTCAAAACCCCACTGCTGAATTTATTTTTATGCTACTTTCTTTTCCATGCAGGGATTAAAGGATTTGTCAATCCTATTGGTTTCAAGACTCTGGATGGATTCTAAAGCATGTTGTGTGTACAAGAAATAACTGCAAAGAAATAGTTAAATAATGCCTTGGAATAAGGAAGTTTGGGTCCAATTTTTTGACTCCAGTGTTGGCTTGCTGGGTGACCTCCAGAAAAGCAATTAACCTTTGTCCTTCTATAAAGGCAAAAGCAGTTATAACAACAATACAGGCACCCTGTTGTTACCACAGAGACCAGTATAGAGTAAAAAGGAATTCTTTGTATGAACACTAGGTAGGACTATTTATTTTTCCTATGTCAATTTAGCAGTGTTTATTTGAGCCCTTTAATAATTTCTGGATTTCTTGCTTTTTCATTTTCAAATTAAAATACAATATTTCACATTTTCTGTTAAAATATGGCCCATATTTTTAACCATAATGAGTTAAAAAAAGAGAGGAAATTGCATTGGATTATATAAACTTTATGGAGAATAGAAAGAGTTTGGGGACAATTATTATAACCTAATTATTATTTTAGAGTTATTCCCCTAACCTATAGGGAAAAAGGAAAAGGTGTGTCTTCTTAATTCTGGTGGATTTCCTATTTGGCAATTTAATGTGTGTTTTTTAATTAGTTTAATTCAAAATGTATTGGCTTTTTATTCTGCAAATTTTTTTCCCATTGTGCATTCATATATTATGCACTTGATTGCAAGCTTCACTACCAAAAGATTCTCTAGTATGTTTGTCATGTATAATATTTCTGTTGAGAATCTAAATAATCTTAAATTAGAACAGTGTAGGCTATGAAATGGTTTTTGTTAGATGTTACATTTGTGTCTTCTCTATGCCTTTGGAAAATGAGTTAAGCAGACTCACCTTTTCATCCCAATCCTTAGAATTATTTATGATTGTATCTACCTTTAGTGATCCTCACTGACTGCCAGTTTTCATGGTATTGCTGTTGACGTTTAAAGCCCTAAATGGCTTGAAGCATATGTTTTTGTTGGAGTGCCAAGTTGATTATAGTGGTGATCGTGGGCAGTGCCTGGAGGCAGTAGTCTGAGTGAGGAGCTTAAAATTAACTGCTTTGGGAGGTATATTAAACATGGTGTCCAATCAGACCATATATTTGCTAAGAAATTTTGCTCCATCTGATGCTTTTGTTTCTTCTGTAGAGGATTTTGTATTGTAACATTGTGACTTTATTATAGTTTAGACTTGTATGATGTAAATTGATTGTGATTATTAAATGAGAATGTTTACAAATGCAGTAAAATCTTATTTTATATTTTAATAGCTGGCTTCATTTTATTTATATTAACCACTTCAGTTATCCAGTTGAATGGAAAGTAAAGACGTATATTTCCTTTCCTTTCCTTTCTTCTTTCCTTTCCTTTCCTTCATACATATACACATACACATATACATATATACAGTTTTCGGAGCTCTAATGATCAGATATACTTTAGCTATTCCCTGAAAGAATCTGAAATTATTCTCTCAACAAAGTGAGAATTTTTGAACTAAAGTCTTTGTTTTCCTCCAAAAATAAAGATGGGAATGTGAGCATCAAAACTGAGAAAGATAAACTCAGCTTCTTGCAAAACAGCCGATTAATACAGTGCTTCCCCGAAAATAAGACAGGGTCTTATTTTCTTTTGACCCCCAAATAAGGGCTTGGCCTTATTATCTGGGGGTTTTATTATTTTGGGGGATGCAGGAGGCGGTGAGTGTGGATGTCCCACCACTACTGTCACCTCCCCTCCCTGTTCTTTGCACCGGCTGAGTGGCCCAACACATCCCACCCCAAATAGCAACAGCTGCTTCCCTTCCCTACCGTCTCTTTATCAAGAGGGGAGGTGTGGCAGGGAAGAAGCAAGACGCATGGAATGAGACATGGCTCCCCTTGCCATCTCTTCTCCCTCCCTCGCCGGGCATGACAGGACTCCTGCCCCTCACTTAGCCACCCATCCCTTTAGGGATGCAGTTTGGGGTGGCAGGTAGGGCAGGTGAGAAGCGGGACACACATCTTACCTTCCCAGCTCCATCATGTTCCTCGCCATTCTGTCCAGGGAAACACACTGTAAAAGAAGACCTTCTCGCGACTTCAGTCAAACTTTTCGAACTTGCGAGAAGGTCTTCTTTTACAGCGTTTTTTCCTGGATACAACAGGGAGAAAAGCGACGGAGTTGGAAAGGTAAGATATGTGTCCCACTTCTCACCAGCCCTACCTGCAATCCCAAATTGCATCACTAAAGGGGGTGGGTGGCTAAGCGAGGGGCAGGAGCCCTATCATGCCCGGTGAGGGGTGGGGAGAAGAGATGGCAAGGGGAGCCATGTTTTGCTCCACATGGCTCCTTTCTCCCCTGCTCTACCACCCCTCTCAATAAAGAGATGGGAGGGAAGGGAAGCAGCCAGGCTGCTGTTGCCATTGGGGTGGAGTGGGATGTGTTGGGCCACTCGGCCGGCGCGAAGAACAGGGAGGGGAGGTGATGGCAGCAATGGGACATCCAGTCCCACACTCGCCACCTCCTGCACCCCCAAAATAATAAGGACCCCCCCCGACAATGCCAAGCCCTTATGGGGGGGGTCAAAAGAAAATAAAACCCTATCTTATTTTCAGGGAAACACGGTAGTAACAAATTTTGGCCTTAATTGTGGTCAGAAGTTGAGGACTGCCTGTATTTCTAAATCAAGAAGCAATTGTTTGCTAAACTACTGAATACTGTGTATCCACACTGATCAGGTTCACATAATGGATCCAACCAGAAACCATACTTTGTAAATTGCAAAAACGTATTACTATTATGGCTTAACAAGAAGTGTAAACCAAATTAGAAATGGTTTTGTATGAGATATACATCATTGACATTCATTAACAATAAGTGAATTATGGCAGTGGCTGGCAAAATCTCTTCTGGCTTCCTCTCTGTGGGATCGACCGTGGAACAAATATTTGAGAAGTTTTTTCCCAGGATACGTTTCAAACATGGAGCAGTTTGCACAGCAATCCATTATAGATCAGTGAAACATATTGTATAAAATGATTGCCTGCCTGAATTCAAGTAACCCAAGTAACCTTGTTTTATTTTATTTTTATCCCACCTTTATTATTTTGATAAATAAGTCAAGGGGGCAAACATATCTAATACTCTTTCTTTCTCCTATTTTCCTCACAACAACCACCTTGTGAGGTGGGTTGGGTTGACAGACAGTAACTGGCCCCTAGTTACCCAGTTTTCATGCCTGAATCAGGATTAGAACTGATAGTCCATTGGCTTCTAGCTTAGTGCCTTAACCACTAACTCCTAGTGACTCCTAGTGACTCCTAGACCACACTGGCTCTTGTTATTAGTCTTGACAGATTTTTTAAAAAACATTTTACTACTTAAGAGTAGAAACAGTGGAAGAGGGAGATACCATGGCCTGCTCAAAATCCTAAATGATTTATCTGGGTTTTTCCCCAGTGATGTGTGAAATAGACGTTTCCTGTATAATTTCCTTTTTCGACATTGTAATCTCGAGACATTTTTTTGTAACTACACTGCTTGTTATGACAAGACTTTTATAATAGTATACATTTATGTAACTGGCGATAGCTATGTTTTTTTAATGTTTCACATTCCCCCCCCCAAAAAAAATTAATTGTACTCTGCATTTCAATTCTGTCTTGAGTTTTCACACTTCAATTAATTTTTGTATAAAAATTATCACATAATTGTGAATTTGTGAGTTTGGTTTATATAAAATAGATATTATTAAATGGTGGAACAAGCTCTGTAATGCAGCAAGGAAGTCTCAAAAAATGGTATTTAGGAATCAATGCATTGGTTTTCTTATTAAAAGTATAGTCCAGCATTGCTGGAACATTCTCTTGTGTAAGCTATTGTGTAAGCTATTTTCAGTTGTTTGCCATGAATGGCCGCTGTGATGAATCAAAACTTGGTAGAGCATATTATCTTAGCAGACTGCTTTGGGTTTTCATTTCTAACTAGATATTTTGAACTTACTTCTGAACGTATTCAGATCTAGCCAAGCACTTAGTGACTTCCCTGCCTTTTTTTTTGTATATAGCTGTGGGAAAATTCCTGGTTGGCTGGCTATGAATTAATGGAAATCCTTACAATGCTTCACTAAGGATAGCTCCTGTGGCTTTAAAAAAATTCTATTGCCTTTTCTAATTTGAGGAAGGTCATGGAGGTTTACAGAAATTTAAGAAAAGGTAACATCTGGTTGTGCTCTGCCGTTGACTGCTTTTGTGTGAAGGAGAAAAAAAAGTTACGGTGTTTCCTCAGCATCAAAAGTGGTTAAGGTGACCCTGATAAAAAGCTCTCCTCTCAAGCTGTGAGTTCTAATTAATTGTACTCTCCTTCTGGGGGTGTTGGATCTTACTGTTAAATCCCTGATTTTTAATACTTTAATCCTAAAGGATTTACCTAGCTACAGATAGTTGAGGAGCTGTAAAAAAAAAGTTTTATTTCTTAGAGGGTTGAGATAACCTTAATAGAATAGAATAGAATAGAATTCTTTATTCTCCAAGTGTGATTGGACACACAAGGAATTTGTCTTGGTGCATACTCTCTCGGTGTACATAAGAAAAGATACATTCGGCATGAGTCATAGGGTACATAGGGTTATTCCAAGATGGTGCCGCCGAAGGCTGCCTCGGTGAAATGCTCTCTCTCTAATACCATAGCATCAACATGGATTCTGCTTATCAAAGGTCAAGATGCAAAAAGCAGTTTTAAAGCAGTTCTAAAATAACAAAATATAACTTGTGGATGTAAACTATTGGAAATTAACTACCTTGACTATGTTTAATTTAAATTAAATACTGTCTTAAACTGTTTTTCTTAGTTTGTCTCCACCTGTTCCTTTTAGAAGTACAACCACTGGCATGGCACTCAAGGACCAAATTTGGCTATCAGCCCATAAGAAAATGGTTATTTGGAGCAGAAAAAAACCCTATATTTTATGAATGCCATCCAATAATGAAGGGTGTGGGCTTGGTTGTTTTCTTGCAGATATTTTAATACCAAGCTAGGTAACATCATCAATGCTTGTAGGGAGGGGTGTTTACTCGCATACACAATGATGGATGTGTATGAAATTGTTGATGTAAAACCACTTTTTTTTTGGTGGAGCCAAATAAATAGAGAGAGAGCTAAAAGTAGATGGGACTCCTACTAGCCCACTCACCAGGCCCTAGCTGCAGGGAAAAACCAGAAGTCTTATTTGCTATCTTATAGAGAGGTGCTGAGATTTACCTTTAAAGCCACTTGAAATTAAATCTAGGTCTATAAATTTCAGGTAAGAAAAGTTTCACTGAACTATACTGATGTTAGCTCTAGTTGGGATTGTGCCCTTACAGAAAATTCCTGTACAACCTGGGGGTGCACCTGGATTCCTAGTTCTTTCAGGTAAAAACTGGTCAAGAAGACTTTTGCCCAGCTTCAATAGGTACGCCAGTTGAAACAATTTCTAGAACACAAGACATTGGCCCTACTCACTTATGCTTTCATCATCTACTGTAATGCATTTTATGTGAAATGGTCTTGGGGAGCACCCAGAAACAAGTGCAAAGTAGCATCCCAGACAATCTGAATTTGAGATATAACACAAATATTGTAGAAGCTGCATTGGTAACTGGCTTATTTCCAGGAAAAATTCAAGGTGCTTTATTTATAGTCCTACATGGCTTGATACCTGGCTATCTTCAAGAGTGCCTGCTCCAAATAGAATCTGCCTATTCAAGTGCACCTTCTTTGCTGAGAGTCCCTCTTTTTCATAAGATGTGATAGGAAGGCACATGTGAGAAACTCCTCTTCTGTGCAACGTCTCTCACCAGACATAAGATGTGTTAAAAGTTGTAGAAGTTCTGGTTCTTTCAAATAACATTGGGGTGTGGAAGTCACTTGCTATGTGAAAAGTTATTGTTTCTTATAATACATGATGCAATATTTTTATGATTATAGTATGAAAGGTAAAGGTTTCCTCTGCCAGTCATGTCCAACTCTAGGGGGAGATGCTTATGTCACTTTCTTAGCCAAGCGAGGCAGCATTGTCCGAACACATTGCTGTGGTCATGTGGCCAACATGACTATATCCCGAGGCACACAGAACACTGTTACCTTTCCCCCAAAGTGGTACCTATTTATCTACTTGCATTTGCATGCTTTCAAATTGCTAGGTGGGCAGGAGTTGGGACACAAGTAAAGGGAACTCACCCCATCACACTGTGCTTGGGTCTTGAACCTGGGCTATCAGTTTTCCAGCTGACAAACTCAACGTCTTTAACT
This sequence comes from Grayia smithii, assembly GCA_032468115.1. Lineage (NCBI taxonomy): Eukaryota > Metazoa > Chordata > Lepidosauria > Squamata > Grayiidae > Grayia > Grayia smithii. The sequence goes on from JANHFM010001966.1 coordinate 336,596, forward strand.
GCTGAGTCATTGCAGCCTCTTTGATTATAGTATTATGATTATTTGGTTATGTAATTATTACATAATACATTTGATCTGATTATTGTTTAGAAATTACAAGTAGCATAAATGCAATTGTAATAAGTCAAATAAAATTTCCCAAATCTTTCGAGAGCCACAGCTAGTCAGTTTAAAAAATACCAAGCTGGATTGGCCAGGATATTAATTTTGTCGTGTAGAGCACCAGTGAAAGTTTAGCATCTATCCTGGGAAGAAAAAAGAAATATAAATTGGTACGTGGCTTATTTCTTTGCTATCAGGTGTTGGAAGAAGGAATAGGTCAGGAAATCTTAGATACCAGAGTCAAACTGTAATCCTGGGCATTGAGTTTCAGCTGAAGCCACTGAACTTGAAAACTGTTATGTCTGTGCAGGCATGAGCAGAGGCTTGTCCTTCTGCCACACATGTGCAGGACATATTTTAAAGTAATTGGAAAGGGTTGACAGGCCCCTTTAAAAAGGAGCTGTTAGCCAGAAGTTGCATGTTGGTTTATTCTTATCTGAAATAAATGTATGTTGCTGGAAGTCTGGCTTGTCATCTGTGTTCCTATCCACAACATTCCATTGGCGATGAGAGGAGGGATTGCTGGGCACTGAGCTAACAGAGATAAAAGAGGCACACGTGAGTGGTGATTGTTAGTTTTGAAAAGAGAATGGCTAACTCACCACAGTTTGCTCCATTTGATCCTGAGACACAGATGTGGGATTCTTATTTAATTCTTTTTGACTGTATATTGGAAGCTAATGACTATACAAACATCACAGATAATTGTAAATGAGCATTTTTTTTTGAGCATTTGTGGAAAAGAAATGTTTGAGAGGGCGAGGGCCCTCATTGCACCCCAACCCCTGCAGACAGTTCCTTGGGACATATAATTAAGTAAATTGAGGGAACATTATGCTCCCCGACCATCTTGCATTGCTAGAAGACATGCTTTTTACCAAAGGGACCAGGCGAAGGATGAGTCTATCAGTTATTATATGGCAGCCCTCAGGAAAGCAGCTATCTATTGTGAATTTAGCAACCTAGATGAAGCTCTTCGAGACAGATTGGTCTGTAGGATTCGGGATGTTCGATTACAGAGACGATTATTGGTGAAACTAACGTTAACGCTACAGACAGCACTAGAGGCGCAAGCCGCCGAATCATCGAATAGATTGACAAAAGTGATACAGAAGTCAAGAAGCCCCCTTCTTGGCTAGAAGGGGGGAAACCATCCATCAAGGAGAGGTGGAATTATGGGAGGACATAGAAGATGAGGGAGATAATCATGGTGATGTCCATCGGTTGTGGGCAGCCAGCAAGGATTACAGATTGACTGAGGATCAGAAGTTGTCCTCCCCATGTATAGGGTGCGGCAGAAACCACCTGAGAGCTATCTGTCACCATAAAAATACCATCTGTAGACGGTGTGGGAAGAAGGGTCACCTAGCACAAGTTTGCCGTGCCATGTTGCCTCCCCCCACAAGTGGGAAGACTTCAATTCATAATGGGGAGGGGAAGCGTGGCCCACCAAGGCTAAGAACCCCAGAGGATGAATTAACACTGATACTTGTTGTTCAGAGAGGGTGAGTAATCAAACCAGGATTCCGGGAAGTAGTAAAATTTACATTACTGTCCGTATTGCAGGGTCTCCCTGCTGAATGGAAGTTGATACGGGGTCAGCAACAATTGTATCCTGGCAGACTCTATAGAAATTGGTGCCACACGGAGCTGATGTGTAATTGGTGCCACACGGAAGCTTATGTGTAATCATATTCTTTTGAGATTATCAAGGAAATAACATCCCCATCAAGGGTAATGGAACATTCCACGTAGAGTATAAAGACTTCTCTGGTCCACTCAAATTGGTTGTTGTCGAAGGTGCACTGCCTAACCTGGGACTGGATTGGTTTATAGCTCTGGGGTTAGAGATTACCGGGGTTCATAAAATCCAGGGAGAAACCATCAGTGAATTTAGTAAAGAGTTTGCCAATGTGTTTGACAGGAAGTTGGGAGAATATAGGGGTACCCCAATATCTTTCAGTTTGGACTCCAAGGTGGCACCAATAAGAATGAAACCGAGGAGGGTACTATTTGCACTAAAGCCCAAGGTTGACAAACAACTAGATAAATTGATTCAGTAAAGCATACTGGAACAGGTGGACCACGCAAAGTGGGAGACCCCTATTGTGATGCCAATGAAACCAGATGGGTCGGTCAGAATTTGTGCAGATTATAAATGTACGTTGAATAGGACTCTTCAACATAATGCTTATCCATTATCAGTGGTGCAGCATTCGCTCCCTGTAGATGATGCCACTGCTGAAGCCCAAACTATCATAACACATCAGGGGGCGTTCCATTGCCACTGCCTAGAGTTTGAGGTGAGCGTGGCCCCAGGTTGTTTCAAAGCCTGATGGAATGTTTATTATATGGAATCCCTGGGGTTGTGCCCTATTTTGATGACATGCTCATCTCCGCTTCTAATAGAACTGAATTATTTGAACGACTACAACTAGTGCTACAAAGATTTCAAGAGGCTGGACTAAAGGTAAAGGAAGAAAAATGTAAAGTAGCAGTAAATCAAGTCGAGTTCCTGGGATACCTGGTCAATGCATCTGGATTGCACCCCATCAAGGAGAAAGTACACGCAATACAGGCTACGCCAACACCAAAGAATAAGATGGAACTCCAGGCCTTTTTAGGACTCCTCAATTTCTATAGTGTGTTTTTGTGACAAAAGGCATCTGTCGCTGAACCACTACATCGACTATTGGGGAAAAAGGTGCCGTGGGTATGGGGGCACAGAGAAGCAGCTGCATTTGCGGAGGTGAAAAAATTAATTTCCTCAGGTAGCATCTTAGTTCAGTTTAATGAATGTCTACCATTAGTCCTGACTTGTGATGCATCCCCGTTTGGAGTCAGGGGAGTTTTGAGTCATCGCCTTCCAGACAATCATGAGGCTTCAATAGCATTCTTTTCCAGGACACTATCATCTGCCAAGAGGAACTATAGCCAACTTGATAAAGAGGCATTGGCTGCGTTGGCTGGAATTAAGAGATTTCACAAATATGTTTATGGAAGAAGATTTGAGTTAGTGACAGATCATAAACTGCTGTTGGGACTAATCGTGGGGGACCGGCAAACACCACAGGTCCTGTCCCCAAGAATGACTCGTTGGACAGAGTTTTTAGCAGCATATAGTTATCGACTTATATATTGACCCGGCATAGAACTGGGCCATGCTGATAGCCTAAGCTGATGTCTGCTACCTAATCTAGTGGAGGAAGTTACAGGTCCCTGTTTGTACCAGGTGGAGCTCAAGGATGGCTCCTGTGGTGCCTGTGGCGCCGCCATATTGATCAGAGAGCGAGAGGGACAGCCATTAGGGAGCTGGAAGAAGTAAACAGGGGTGGAAATCCAGAAGAGCAAGAGGGATGACAACACCGTGAAAGGGTATCTGAAGGACTAAGGCCAATGCAGAATGAAACACCTGTTAGTGAGGGTCCATTGCCACAGAATCTGTCTCACGATTCTCCATCTCTGACTAAGGGATATGGGGGGGAAACGCCGGGGAGTATCAGTAAGCCATCTAATATAGTTCAAGAACCGTTGAGAATGCACTTGATGTGTGAGGGCCTGACAGAAATACAGGAGAGCCACCGGTTGGGACGAAGCCGCTGTAGACCATTGTATCTGGATGATTATGTTTGTGGTGTACAAAGTGTCCCTGAGGCAGGGGGAAGGGGTGTTATATAAGCACAGGCGTGAGCAGAGGCTTGTCCTTCTGCCACGCATGTGCAGGACATATTTT
>JANHFM010001966.1:342676-353424 GCA_032468115.1 Grayia smithii
GAAAAAGAAACTTAAGCTACTCTCAGTCTGAAGTAAGAACAGGAATTAACCCATGAGTGGAGTCTCCAGGAATACGTTGAGAAGGGACGTTCAGGTAAGCCAGCGTCCATTCCGTATCAAATTCTAAGTGTTTTTATTAGCATTGAAATTCCTGAATAGCTTAGACCTGCCTATCTGAAGGAACCTCTTCTCCTCTAAGTTGTGAATCTAAAGCTCTGATAGTTTTCTAAATATTTTTTGCAGGTGGTGTCCTGGATGGTGGCAGCCTACTTGGAATCAGTTAGAGCAGGGAGGTTAAACTAGCGAGCTGCGGGCTGGATGCATTACGTGAAGGCCACACCCCAGCTCCGCTAAGGGAAAAAACATCATGATACATCACAGGATGTCATGTGACACATGACACATGTTTGACACCTGTGACCTAGAGCAAGGCTTTTCTTGGGGCCTTTCCCCCTTTCTAAATTCCCCTTAGAAATGTGGATTATTTCATCTCTGGCTTGTTTTAATTCTTCTTGTTTGAAGAAGAAACATTTATTTCTACATTCAAGCCTTCTAACTATTTATTATTTTATAATTGTACAGTATCTGAATTTTCTGTAGTTTGTTGTTTTTTGCATATGATATAGAATACAAAAGCTATTAGGAAGTTTTAAAGCACTTTAGTGTTTCTTAGGATTTTATTTACAATGTCAAAATTATTTGTTAGATTCCATAGACTGGTTTCTGAGAGCATGTTCCAGGCAAATGTGATAGATAGGTAGATGTTCAAAGGAATCTAGATTACCCACAGTTTACATTACATTAGCACTAATTTAGAGTTACCGTAGCTCTAGTAGGCTATTGATGAAAAATGTATTACAGCATGAACTTTGGTAATCTAGAGGCCACTTCATTAGTTTAATTATTATCTTCCCAGCCAAAACCACTTAAAGAGGAAATAAGGATATAGAAAGAAACTGTTAGAGAACATAGGTTTTTAAGATAAATTTGGAGGAACTAAAGTGGGGATTAGTCTGAGAGGTAATTGTTTATATAACTAACGGGAGAAAAGGCACTGTGGTATGAATAAGAAATGTTCAGGCAGCTGAAGGAGATTTAAGGACAAATACAAAAGTAAAGAAATTGATCTAGAATTTGGAAATGAAAAAAAAAATGCCAGTATTTAGAATTAAGGAAGGACATTATGTGGTTAGAATATGTATGTGATTTTGATAACAGAATGCTGGGGAAGGATGAATAAATGCAAAGGAAGATTAGAGAGTAAAATGTGCAGGGCATGGACCAATCTTTTTTTTAAAAAGTGTTTGCAGAATGAACTAAAAGTGGAATAGTACTTTAGAATGTTGTAGAGGAAGAAATATCATTTTCTGACTGATTCAGCAAGGGCAGAGGGAACAGAAAAATCAAGGAGAAAACCAGAGATTTGTGCCTGTTAAGCTGTTTGAAGGACATAAGTAGCAAGATAAAATGAAGTGCACAGATATTGGAAAGAAATGTGAGAGGTTTGGAATTGAGTAGACAGAGCACCAAGGAGCACTTAAGTTAAATATCAGAATACATTTGGAAAAGTAGATTAGATAGATGGAAAAAGTTATAGGATAAAAAATGACATACTGTGTAAGTCCTTAGAACTAAGTGCAAAGGGATTTCAGCAGAGAGGAAAACAGAACAAGGGGTTTATTAAGGAAGGACAAAGCTTGCAGCAGTCATTGGAATTTATGTCCATTCTCCTGCAAGCTCCCAGGAGTGGCCAAGGATGGGTTGAATTGTCTGTTTCCTGTTGAGACTGAGCTGTCAATTTCTTTTGGGCCACACCCTGTCCTCCTCCTCCTCCTTGCCCCAGTTTCACTCGGTCTTAACCTGAACAAGATGTTTCAAACATTCCTGGCCACTTTTGCATTACAGGACTGTAAAAAAAAATCTTTATTTATTTTAGTGGTTATTTTCTTTCTTTTATTATTGGAGTTTTCTAATTGATGTTGGGAGCGGCGGCATGGCTTTTAAAGCAGTGGCTTGCCACCATGTGTTCAGCGATCAGGTTTGTAGATAAGGGCTGGGCAACTGTGGGCTCGCAGTTGTCAGCAGCCGATTGCTTCGGGCTGGAAACCAGCGGGATCGTCGGATTTCCTCCCCTCTTTTACTGTTGTCCTGAGGAGAAGGCCTGAGGAGAAGGCAGCAGTGAGAGCACTGGCGAGGGAGCAGGCGTGATTGTTGGTTTCCGTTTGATCTACAGCTGAGCTGCGCAGGCCTTAGCAGCTCCAATTGCAATTGCTGGAGCGCAATTGGAGTCCCTGCCTAGCTACTGCTAAGCACAACTCGATTTCAAAGGCCTCAGAAGCCTGTTTGCCTTGGATTGTTTGGCTTGGAGCTAGGTGAGTCCTTACAGCCCCAGTTTACCTTGCCGAAGCGAGAAGGAGTCCCTGCCTAGTTTTGGCTAGGCACACTCAGTGGCAAAGATCTCAGGAGAGGTGCGCAGTCCCTGCCCAGTGGCATCTGGGCATATTCACATGCCACAGCCTCAGTGAAGGCCTTTGGAGTCCCTGTCTAGTCTCAGCTAGACATACTCAACTTTGCCCCTGCTAGCCTGTTAGGCTTTGAGTCCCTGCCTAGTCTAGGCTAGTCATACTGATTGTAGAAGGCCCTTGGGCTGCAGCAGTTTGCAAGCAATTTCAGTAACATTTTGCATTTTTCAAATCGCAAAATGGCAGGAAGAACTCATGGACATAATCCAAGAAACAACGCCCCAATAGCTCTACTCTGGATACAAATATTGCAACCCTTCAGGAGGCCACTCCCCATTCTGGGGCCCAAGGGAAGCAGAATCATTCTAAGGCTTCTGAAAAAGATGCCAGTAGGAGGCATAAGGCCCTGGAAAGATAGATTCAGAGAGCTGAAAAAGAGCAGTCCCAGAAAGCCCCTAACAGGGCTGAGGGGGAGAATTTCCACTCTTATTCTTCTGAGAGATTGTTGATCTCCAGCCTGTAATTGCCCAGCCTTTGTCACCAGAGCGGGCAAGTGTGCATTCTTTCAACTTGCCTCCAAATTCTGATGTCTCTGTGCGAGATTCTGTGTTTTGCTCAGCAACTTCTGCTGCTGCTGCTGCGTCAGAGCCTTCCACGTCTAGAAGGGAGGTTACAGCAACTTTTACACCTACAGCAGCTGGATTGAGGCAGGGAGAGGACAGCATTGCTGAGTTACCTGCTGAACTTAAATTGCTCATTGCGCAAACAGTCTCTCAAGCTATTGAGGATAAATTGCAGAGTCTTCCTAGACCTGTAGTCCCTCCAGTGGAGGCTTCCACTAGTCTCTCTCAGGAAGAGTGCTCAGCAGGGGACCAGTCGTAACTGGCAGGAGTCCCAGTCGTAGTATGAATCTTCTGATGGAGAGGATTCACTGGTACAGGAGGGTAGTCAAGAGGAAGCAGACTTGTCAGAGGATGAGGGGTTAACATCTGATGTGCCAGCCTTCTCTGGCCTTTTCCCTCTGGCCATATTTAAATAGATACTGCACAAGGCACCAGTGATTGCAGGGATGGGGTTAGACCCTTCATTCAGCTCACCAGGACCTACTGGCCCCAATTACCATCTTGTCTCCAAGCTGGTTACTGTACAGGAGGATGTTCCGGCCCCACGATTGTTCATTGATGTGGTGCAGAAACAATGGGCGCAGCCAGGGTCCTTCCTAACTCCAAGCGGCCTTGATGGCCATTTTTTCCAGCTGGCTCTAGCATTGGAAGACCAACTGCAATTGCCCAGGGTAGATTTGCCAGTGGCATCACTGGTATCTCCCTGTTTGCTATCAGGCAACATAGCAGAGGGACTGAAGCCAGAGGATAAGAAAGTGGAGTTGTCACTGCATAAGGCGCACCAATCCTCAGCCTGGGTGATTAAGGTTGCATCTGCGGCCTCATTTTTCAATCACACTTCATTACTGTGGTTGCAATAGATGCAACAGAGGATTCCGCCAGTGAGACCAGGCTACATCAGGACCTAAATAGATTGCCGCTATGCAATTTTCTGCAGATGCAACCTCTCCGCAGCTAAATATGCTTCTAGATCCTTGGCCTCCTCCATAACATCGAGGAGGATGCTTTGGCTCCGAAATTGGCAAGCGGATGCCAAATCCAAATGGCGGCTGGCCTCGGCCCCCTATAAGGCAGGCGCCCTCTTTGGGGAGGCTTTGGAACTGATCCTGATAGAGAATAAGGACAAACAGAAGGTCCTTCCTTTCTCCTTTAAGAGGGGTGACAAGCACACCACTCCATATTATCGCCGGTCCTCATTTCGGCCTGAGTCAAGTCCTTCCTTTCAGCAGTCTCAACACTCTTTTCCTCAGAGAACAGATCGCCAGTCGGAGAGGTCAGAGTTCCATAACCAACCAAGACAAAACCTTCAAAGCAAGCAGCAAACCTTCAAAAGGCAGGAGGTCGCGCCTTTTGTAGACCCCATTGACTACATGCCCAGTGCCCTCATTGGTGGCTGATTGGCTCTTTTTGTGCCCCAATGGGAAGGGATCATGAACGACCTTTGGGTCCTCAATATGGTGAGGCTCAGCCTCAGCCTAGACTTTCATTCCACTCCACCGAACCACTTTGTGAGCTGCCCTGTTCCACAGAGCAGTGAAAAGGAAGGCCTCCTGGTAGCCACCATCCAGCACTTGCTGGAAATTCATGCAATTGAGGCAGTTCTGGAGTGCCAAAGAAGTTGGGGGTTTTACTCCACTCTTTTCATGGTTCCTAAGTCTTCGAGGGTGGTGGTGGAGGGCAATTCTAAATTTAAAGAAATTAAATTTATACCTGGTCTACAAAAGGTTCAAAATGAACTCCCTCTCTTCCATCCTGGAGGGAGTTTGGGAGGGAGACTTCCTGGCATCAATAGACCTAATTGAGGCTTACTTCCATGCGCCAATCCTCCTGGCACATCATCAGTACCTACGCTTCTGCTTCAATCAGACTCATTACCAATACAGGGCTTGTCCTTCAGACTAGCGTCAGCACCCCAGGCCTTCACCAAGGTTCTGGCGGTGCTGGCAGCTTACCTCCAATCAATTCCAATTCATCTACAATGCGATTTAGACGACATTCTTGTGCAAGCCTCCTCTTTCGACGAGGCCAGGGAGGCATTGCAGACAACAATTCCTGTTTTATGACAGCACGGTTTCTCAGTCAACTTCCCAAAGAGTCAGCTGGTTCTGGCCACGAGACTCCTGCACTTGGGGATGGAAAGCGACACCAGGCTGGGACAGGTCTTCCTTTCCCAAGACTGCAAGGACAAACCAACCTCCCTGATCTGGCAGGTAAGATCAGAACGTCAGGTCCCCGTTGCCCTGCTAGCTTGGCTGTGGGGGATGTTTGTGTCATGCATCTCAATCATGCCCTGGGTAAGACTACACACCAGGACTCTGCACTGGTTCCTGCTCCCATACCAATGGTCAGGCAGCAGTAGTTCATGGGCCAAGGTGGGTGTTCCCCCAGAGGTGTTGCACTCCCTTCAGTGGTCCCCAATGTTGGACAAGGGCTGCCTCTTCAAGGAGGCCAGCCACATCACGATTACATTGGATACCAGTCTTTTCGATTGGGGAGCTCATCTTCAGGGCCACATGGCTTAGGGCCGCTGGACCCCAGCGGATCTGACCCACAACATCAATTGTTTGGAGCTCTGGGTGGCACACCTTGCCCTTCACCACTTCAAGAACAGGGTCCAGCACCAACACGTTCTTATTCTCACAGACGTGAGGGCAAAGGCTCACATAAATCATCAGGGTGGCACTCATTCCAGGGGCCTCATGATGGAGGCGGAACAACTGGGGCGGTGGGCAGAAAAGCACTTGCTCTCCCTCAAAGCGGAGCATATTGCAGGGACAGCAAACATACAGGCGGACTGCCTCAGCCGATCCACAATAGACAATGCGGAATGGAGATTACATCCCTTTCTCTTCCAGGAGCTGACTGTCAGATTCGGTCACTCGGAAGTGGACCTGTTTGCCTCCCAGCACAATGCTTAGCTTCCCCGGTATTTCACCAGGTTCCCGTCACTGGGGGAGGAAGGGACCAATGCCTTACACAGTCCTTGGTCCAGGAGTCTACTTTATGCTTTTCCACCTCTGCCACTCATTCCAGGAATCATATGGAAGGTAATACAGGAGCGGGTGGCGGTCCTTCTAGTGGCCCCCCACTGGCCAAGGTGCCTGTGGTTTGCAGATCTAGTAGGCCTCTCAGTTTCTCAGCCCTGGAGGATTCCTCGGGACAGGATCTCCCTCAGCCAGGGGGTCTTGCAACATCTGGAGCTTCAGTGGCTCAACTTGACCATCTGGCACTTGAGAGGAGACTTCTGAGGAAACTTGAGTTCTCCTCTAGGGTCTTTAGGACCATCCTGGCTTCCCACAGACCATCTACCACTCATATTTATGATTCCACATGGAACGCCTTTGCTAACTGGTGTGGGGTCCGGAACCTTGACCCCACTTCAACTGCAGTGCCACATGTTTTAGATTTTTTGCAGGATGGGTTAGACAAAGGTTTGTCACACAACACCCTCCGTCATCAGTTTGCAGCGCTGTCCACGGTATTACAGTGGACATCATTGGCTCAGGATCTGGTGCTTAGATGTTTCATCAAATAGGTGGTTAATCTCAGACCACCTGTAGTTCATAGATACCCCACATGGGATTTATCTAAAGTACTCCAGGCCCTAACATCAGCTCCTTTCGAACCCTTACAGATGGTGAGCTTATGGTATCTGACATTTAAGGTTGCGTTTTTGGTGGCTATCACTCCGCCAGGTGCATTTCCGAACTGGCAGCCCTTTCCGTCCAATGGGACTTGTGCATATTCCATCCTAATAAGAATGGTTCTCTGGATGGATTCCTCCTTCATCCCTTAGGTGAACTCCAGGTTCCATAGGGCCCAGGAGGTCATCTTGCCTGATTTCTGCCCAGGCCCTACCCATGACCTGGAGCGGAGTTGGCATACCTTGGATGTTAGGAGGGCCCTCAAGATTTATACCAAGAGGACTTCCCACACTCATCAGATGGAGACACTCATTATCTGCAGGTGCCAAGGTGACTCTGTCTACTATAGGCCATTGGCTGCGGGCTTGCATTGCGATGGCCTATCAGGTCCAGGCCTTACCACCTCCAAGGGGGATAATAGCCCATTCCACCCACAGTGCTGCCACCTCTGCTGCATGGGCCACGCAGGCCTCTATTGAGGACATCTGCAGAGCCGCCACTTGGGCTTCCCTTTATCCTTTATAAGGTTGATGTCTATGCCTCAGCTGAGGAATCATTTGGGCGAAGAGTATTACAATGGGTACTGGGGAGGCATCAGGTTCTGGCCAAGCGGCTTCCCACCCGTAACTTGGGGGAGGCTTTGGTAAGTCTCATCCTTGGCTACTCCTGGGAGCTTGCAGGAGAATGGGCATTGGTTCTACCTGACGCTCCCCTTCTATGCTTCCTCCCAGGACTGGCCGAGCCCCACCCTGCTATTCGCTTGGCCAGTGGTCTGGGAATTTATACTTGCATTGTTTGAGTTGCCTTTACAGTTATGTCCTCGCCAAAACTGGGGCAGGAAGGAGGAGGACGGAGCATGGCCCAAAAGAAATTGACAGTTCGGTCTCAACAGGAAACAAACGATCCAACCCATCCTTGGCCACTCCTGGGAGGAAACATAGAAGGGACTTGTCAGGTAGGACCAACGCCCATTCTAAGGTACATGGAGATCAATCTCTGGGGGAATTCTGATGGTCATGAGATAAAACTATGGATTGAAATGTTCCAGCGGCAAGGATTTTTTTTTAAATGGGGAAAAAACCCAGCTTCTGTTTAGGTCTACTAGTCAGAATAAATTGCTGGGATGAAGACTGCTTTATATTAATGTTTTGGTACCTAGTTGGTGTATCTGGGAGGATCCAGCAGACTGGATGGAGCTGCCACAGACATGAAATCTGCTCAGCATTGAGTCGAGAGCAGAGGTATCAAACTCATGTCGTCACGGCTGCATCATGTGACATATCAGGACTTTCCCCCCCTTTGCTAAACCGGGCGTGAGCATGACCAGCATGTGACATATCTGGCCCATGGGCCGGGAGTTTGACAGCCCTGGTCTAGAGCATAGGAGCTCATACAGGAGACCAAACTACAGTACTGAAGTGGCAGAGAAGTGAAGGAAAATGAGACTGGAGTAGTAATTAAAATATTTTTCCAACAACAATTTTATGAGTATAAATTCATTAGACATATTTTCCATTTTTGTATTAAAATTGGAACACAGAGCTTTTGCTGAAAGTGAGATAATGAGTGGGATGAAAAAAGACCTAAGATGTTTTTTTTAATTTAAAAGAGGTTCTCAATGTGGAACTATTTATAAAAAAGATGCTGCTCCCCAAAAGATGCTGAAATAAAGTCAGAGACAAAGGGTTATCAAGAGTAGGACAAATGTCAAAGAAGATAGGGAGAAACGAGATGCTTTTATGGTGGGAGTGGCAATTTCAGACACAACTGAAAAATATCAAGAGATAGAGGGCAACATAGTATTTAGAAAAAGGAAGAAGGGTAATAATCATGGAAATGGGACTTGATAGATACTGTGACCTTTCAATGCTACTTGCTGAAGACCCAAAAATAAAGAGGTTGATAATATTTTTTATTTCACTAACAAATTTAGTAGTCTGCACTTCATTTCATCAGAAGAATAGAATGGTAAAACCTTATTTTTTAAAAAATGTAAATGATTGATTGAAAAAGGTGTACCAGACTCTTGATTTTTTAGTATCAGATTAACATAGCCCTCCTACTTTTTAAAGAATGATCATATTTCAAACATTCTTCCATTCCTCATGCAAAATAATTGCGTGCTATATATTACCTATCACAGGCAGAGCAAATAGGATTTTTAGTTAGTTAAATTTGCACAAAACACCAAGCCAGATTTGCCTATAACTCTGGTTTATTCATGATGCTGCACAATTACTTCATTTGATTACTTTTGTAAACTGCCATAGCTAAATTAATACAAAATTTATTAGGGCAAAACTTTTGTTAAGGAATTTTTCATACAGCAGGTTAAATAGTAAAGCTGTTATATATTACTTCGAAATCTCTGATTTATTTTTTCTTCCTTTATGTTTGATTATTATATTATTTTTATTCCATTTTTATGTATAATGATGAACATGCCTAATATTCCTGCTTTTTACTTTTGCATATTATTATAATGATTTTTTTAAAATCCCCTTTTCATCCCTAAGGGGGTTAAGAGCCAGGGTGGTGCAGTGGTTAAAAGGCAGTAAAGTAAAGGTAGAGGTTCCCCTTGCACATATGCGCTAGTCATTCCCAACTCTAGGGGGCAGTGCTCATCTACGTTTCAAAGCCGAAGAGCCAGCGCTGTCCGAAGACATCTCCGTGGTCATGTGGCCGGCATGACTAAACACCAAAGGCGCACGGAACGCTGTGACCTTCCCACCAAAGGTGGTCCCTATTTTTCTCCTTGCATTTTTAACATGCTTTCGAACTGCTAGGTTGGCAGAAGGTGGGACAAGTCACGGGAGCTCACTCCGTTATGCGGCGCTAGGGATTCGAACTGCTGAACTGCTGACCTTTCAACTGAGAAGCTCTGCATCTTAGCCACTGAGCCACTGCATCCCTTTCAATCTTTCTACCTCTGGCTTTATTCTTATGACGATGATGGTTTGTCGCACAGTCATCCAGATATTCAGGCTGGATTTGGCATTTTTATCCACCTATCAAGCCCTTCCCAAAGGCCTGGGATAAGCAGATGTGGGAGTTTTGATGGTGTTAGAGATATCGTGGCAGGATGTTCGTTGTTCCGAGTAAAGCTGCCTTTTGTAATTGACTGGTGGTAACTTTGTCAATGCCAGTTGTGCTCAAGGGGTATTCCAGTTGTTTTGGGATTGCACCTGAGGCATCTTCTTATTTGAGGGTTCCTTCGTGCTCTCTTGCTTGTTTTCTGTGCACTCTTTCCATGCTGTTCATGATTTCTTACACCTTGATGATGTTTTACCTCCAGTTGCCGTGTTTGTAAGACGAATCATAGTTCCTTGGTAAAATGCTTCATGTTGGCTGGGTTGCGATATGGTTCTAAGATGGACTAACACAGGGGTGAAATGCTACCGGTCTGCTCCAGTTCAGGTGAACTGGTAGTGATAAAAACTACCGATTCAGGCAAACCGATAGTAAAAAAAAAAAAAAAAAAGCTACCAGTTCGTCCAAACTGGTATTTCCAATGATCAGCTGTGCTGCATGGTTTCGCTTTGCTAGAAAGCAGGAAAGCTAAATCGCATGGCACAGCTGCTCCCCCCCTCACTGTTCTACTTACCTAGGAAAGTCTTTTTTCTTCTGTGCGAAGCGCCCATTTGGTGCGCACTGCCCATGCATGCACAGCGTGGTTTTGACGTTTGCTGCACATGCAGTGCGCTTTTGGTGTGCACTGCGCATGCGCACGCAGACCACGTGTTTGGAACGCATGAACATGCATGGGCAGCAAATAGGTGGCAATGAGAGGAAGATTTTACCACGGGACTCACAGGTTTTAAGCAAGCTAAGTAGACTAGCACTAGCACTAGCCCTTAGACTTATATACTGCTTCATAGCGCTTTTACAGCCCTCTCTAAGCGGTTTACAGAGTTAGCCTATTGCCCCCAACAATCTGGGTCATCATTTGACCCACCTCGGAAGGATGGAAGGCTGAGTCAACCTTGAGCCTGTCAGGATCAAACAGGAAGGAAGGAAGG
>JANHFM010001966.1:361712-371892 GCA_032468115.1 Grayia smithii
AGAATTCCCCCAGCCAGCGGAGCGGAGCTGGCTAGGGAATTCTGGGAGTTGAAGTCCACACATCTTCCAGTGGCCAAGGTTGAGAAACACTGCAGTAGATTATCCTTAGCTTCTCCCCCCACCAGTCCTTTGAACTTTACCACTGGAGAGATCCTACTAGAAATTTACACTCTCACTGGAATCACACTCAGGTTCACAGAAGCTATTGAGCTCTGCCACTGTGTCAGGACAATAATTCCCTAGAAGGATCTGTCAACCCTCAGAGATATTCCAGACAAAAAAAAATAACACATCTTTATTGCAAGGCTACAGTAACAGAATAGTGCAAATCTGGAAAATACATATACCTCCCTCTCATCTTTATAGTTCAAGAAAATTATGGAGGCTCAGTTGCCTTTTATTTGACCATTGCCTCATGCAGGGGTGTCAAACTGGCGGCCCACGGGCCAGATGTATCATGTGCAGGCCATGCCCACTCCAGCTCCGCGAAGGGGAAAAACATCACGATGTCATGTGACGGCAACATGACACTGGATGTTTGACACGCGTGGCCTAGTCTGTGACTGCTGCTGTTTCTCAAAGAGATTCCCAAAGATCATTACAAGTCCCATCTATGATGGGACTTGTAATGTGGAACATTACAACATTACAACAATCTGCCCGTAGATCTCTGGACAGCCCCCGACCTCCGCTTCTTCTGTTGCGGCTTGAAGATGTGGTTGTTTTATCAAGCGGGCTATGACTGACCGTTTTTAATCCTTTTGTATTTGGCCAATTTTATTACTATAACCCTTTTAATGTGTTGTCGCTGATGTTGTTGTGGTTGTTGTGGTTGTGGTACCTTTATTATGTCTTCTATGTTGTTGGTTTTAATTGTTTTTATTATTGCTTGTTTTGTAAGCCGCCCTGAGTCCCTCGGGAGAAGGGCGACATAGAAATGCAATAAATATAAATATATATAATTGGAAGTATATCCATCAGGTTAGTAAAAAGATGGCCTTTATTTGTCTGAAGTCTATATACCTTTTCCACTCTGATTTGCTGTAGCAGCACTGTTAAAAATCTACAAGTTATTTGTGCTGCGATTATTACACTAGGCTCTGATTTCAAGTGCTAGCAATCTATGGCCATGGCTTCAGCCCCCCAACTGAATGTACTTGTCCCCATTTATGAATGTACTTAGATGGCTCCCAACTGTTTACAAGACAGCAGAGGTGAGATCTTTGATTGACAAGTTAGAAATGCATTCGATCATTCCCTCTGCCAGTCTCTGGTTCATGCTGTTAAAAATGTCAGCCTCTCCAAGTTTGAATGGCAGCCTGAGGGCCTCCAAAGCTTTTTGTTTTCTGAGATGGAAACACAAATTGGATGTGTGCCTGAGTGCACCATCCTAGGCTGTAATTTCATCTTTTAGCTAAGAACCACAAGGTACATGAACAAAGCACCCTGTAAACAATAATACTGGAGAAAAAAATAAACAAGGTCGTGTTCCTTGTACGTTGATCCACCAGTGTCCTGACCTCTATCACATTGAACATCTCCTCTCTGATTGCTGCTCCCTCTGGCATTTCAATGAGAAGGAGAGGCTGACATAGGGGATTTATCAAGATTTAAAGTTGCAGTGGCATTGCACATTTCTAGTATTGGCTATGAAATATTGAACCACCATACTTCTGACATTCAGTTTTAAACATTGGTCTTAAAAAGTACATATATTTAAATTCTTTGAGGCCTCTCTTTTCTTCTCATTATCAACTCCCAAAGAACCTAAATGTAGTGACGGACAGTACCGAAAATAAATAAGCATTTGATATTCATATTTACGTGCATCGGTTGTGGATAAAGCTTAGCTTTCCAATATATTAGCTATCCAATGAAGCTGACTATGCATTTTGCTATGTAGCAGAATGAGTGAGCATCTGAGGGAATATATAGTTGAAGTGCATTATTGTAGAGACAATAATACAAAGGGAAAAGCTTGTACCATGCAGACTCCCCAAGCTAGTTACTTTCCAATGTGTTAGAATACCTTATAATTTTTGAATGGCATAGTCTCTGGTGAAATTCGATCAGAGGAGAGCAGTTTGGTGGGGGGGGCACAGGAGACATCTTAGTATAGTGATTAAGGTTCCAGGCTGGCAATTGGGCCTTGTAATCTAATCCTGTTTTATGTGCAAAGTCCTGAGTGATTTTGAGCTACTCACTCTTTTATAGACTGACTTGAATGTGTGCATGTATGTATTGAAGACACACACACACACACACACACACACACACACACACACACACGATCGAGTGGAAAATACCATTGATGAAATAACATTTCAATTCCATACAAATAAGTGTCTGCAATTTTTAAAACGAAAAATAGAGCCATTTACTTCCTATTTTCTGCTTTGCTCCATGTCTGCCAAATACAGAATTTCTTCCTTTCTTTGTTATAAGACAGTATTATGACAAATGACATATGTAGGAACAACTGGATGGAATAAGTTAACTCCAAATTTCTGAGGCTTGTAACATCAGTAGTATTGGAAAGCTCCTCAGTGCAGCAATTGAATTTTTTTTCCTGGAATTGCACATTACATTAACTGAATTAGGGCCAGTTTTTGTATGGGTGTGGATATGCATGCTGTTTTGAAATTAGCAAATCCAGAGCTATGTGAGAAAGTAAGAAAATGGAGAGGAATAGGAAATAGAGTATCCTTTGCTGCTACCTAATGGCAATTCTTGGTACTGTCTGACTTCTAAAGGGATAATATATTCTTTATTTAAGTAAAATAAAGGATATTGTAGTGAATAATTAGAGTACAGATTCTACTAAGTAAACTAGCTTTGGTTTTTATTGTCTCTTCATGCCAACTTCACAAAAATCTAGCAATAGGCTAGATTTTATCAGGTATAAAGAATTTAAATATTCACAGATTATTTACATTTAAAAGGAAAAAAATTGTTCTAATATATGCCACATAGAAAATGCTTATTGAATTACAAAAAAATAAAGGTTGGCCATTGCCTGAAAACTAAAAGTTGTTTTTGCTTATTTCTTAAAATATAGCTGCTAACTCCAGCTGCTATATTAAAAAAGGGTGTATTTTAGCTCATTGGCTGTTTTACCTGTACATCAGGGCATTTAATTTTCTCAAGAGACTACATCAGAAACTGAGACTGTTCGGAGGGGGGGGGGGGCTCAACCAATAGACTGAACTTAATTCTGCTTAATATCGCTTGCTAGCTCCCAGTTACACTCTGCCACTTGCCTGTAAGGCTTGCAGTGGGTGGCTGAGCTCAGGATCCCTCACGCAATGATTTTATTAGGCTGCCCCAAGTGAGGGACAAGCACTGCGCAGGTGCAGGAAAGTATTTTCTCTCCTTGCCCTTCTGCATTCACCAGCTGACTGAACGAGTGCATAGCAACTGCACAGAGCTGGACCCAATTCAGTTTCTTCTGTCCCTTGTGGCATACTTATTTACATTTGATTTGTAATTTGCCACTGAACTCACATGGGCCGGTCAGGGATAGCCAAAAGGCTGGATGTAGCCCTGTGGCTGTAAAATGACCAGATCTGCTCTACATCAATAGCCTCAAACTTCAAATATTTGGAATTGTTAATCCAAGCTGCAAACTCCTGCAGAGCCCAAACCTATTCTTTAAAAAAACATTAAAAGAAATTTAGCTGTCAGCTTAAAATTCTTCTGTGCAAAAAGGGGATAAATATTTATCAGGTGGACGGAAAAGTATTTGAGGCTAAAGTCAGAGCAATAGAAGATAATATATGTAGCTCAGGATTGAGCTGTGGAATCCTTGTTTCACTACCTGACTACATAACATCACTGATGATGTTAACTAGTCGAGTAATGAACATCTGCAAGCAAACAACCAAGCTCAGAGAACATGGAGACCACCCTAAAATAGTAGTACAGTTATCTTACAGTTTTCAGACATGCCTCTAAGTACACAGAGAAGTCAGAGGATGATTATGTTCTCCACCTTCAGTTCACATTGTAGCTGCCCTAAAACATAAAACAGACCCAGCAAAAGACCACATATGTGAATTACTGGTAGGCCTTCTGTGATTGGGGACAGTTTTAGATGGACAGGAACTCTTAATGAACTGCATCAGACTGACTATCAAACAAGGGTCAGTTGAAATCTCCCAAAATTAATGGTCTCCACCACCAACCCCTGACAGAGTTTAGCAGCTCATTTAAGGGTGCTGCTGCATAACAGGGAGCTTGGTAAAACAATAAATCCATCTGGCCCCCACTTAAATTACTGGACATCACATCTGGCTAACTAGAGACGTATTCTGAGGACAACTGTAAATATAATCCACATCCTAAATTAATATGATTTACGATGTGAAGTTAAGTTGGGTAGGAAAGAGACAAAAAAATGTGAAAAGATTATTTTTTAAGACAATGTATGAGAAGAGTGACTGTTCACTCAATAACTGCTTAAAAAAAGAACTATTTGTTTTGAATATGGTCATACATAAATTGTTCATGCACAGATAAGGCACACGAAAGGAATAGATTGTATGATCTGCTAATTTGATTGTTTATTATTAAAGATTAAGAGAATTACTAAAAGGTGCAAGAGTAATGAGATGTCTGAATGTGCGATAGTATTAGAATTAGATCTTGGGAGAAAATGAACATGGAAGTTCATTCCATGGTCTTAATGGTGGTTGTAAGTTGAGGACTATCTATATTATGGACTGTTTTCTTGTGAGGAACATTACGTATGTGTATTAAAACTCAGTATAATTGTATTTGACGGAGAATTGAGTGATTCCAAGTTATACATGAATGTCGAAAAACTAGAACAAGTAAAGGAATGTATGTAATTTTGTAGACTACTAATTATGTGGGAAAGGATTGTGAATTTATAGATGTGTAAGCACTTTAGAAAAGTGATGAACAGTATTGCTCTGTTGCTAGTATTGTATGTTGAAAGAAATAAAAAGGACTTTGCATAGATGCATGCTTCTTTAATACATGGAATTAAAAGGATATGTTTGGAAAACACACACAAAAATTGTTGTACAGGGGCTTGGTTATGTAAGAAGTCCATGTGGTAAAATAATAACATATATTATAAAGAATTAATAGATACAAAATTAATTGAATGAAAAAGTAACCATTATAAAAGATGTGCATTGAGTTACTTGGCCATGTAGAAAAAAATGAGTAAATATAAAACCTTAAAACAAATGTATGGAGCAAGAATGAATGGAATGAGAGAAACGTGAAGACTGAGAATGTTGCGGCAGGATTATGTTGCTGAGAGGTGAGAGTTTAAAGAACAAAAACCAATATGTGAATCAATGCATGGAAAAAAGGATGATTTGCGAGATTAAATGTAGATGGAGAGATAATATTACATTTATTGATGCAGATTATAGTTTTCTTTTTTCTTTTGCCATTAATATCTTACTTTTTTGTGTTCATGTATAATACAGTTTACCTCAAAAAGAAGTAGAATGATGGATAGTTATGAATTATTCTAAAGCACATATTAACAGTGCAGCCTTTTCAAGAAGGTGCAAGGTTGATGTATCTTTACAACCCCGATGAGACTTGACCCTGTCTTTATTAACTTAGGTGAAAATATTTAAGTTGGCAAAACATACTTCTAAATATGCATATCTGAAAGTGTTTAGATAATAGTTGCCACATTTCACTGGTAAGAGAGATACTGAGATATTTCTTGGGTAAAGGTAAAGGTTCCCCTTGCACATATGTACTAGTTGTTCCAGACTCTAGGGGGCGGTGCTCATCTCCGTTTCTAAGCCGAAGAGCCAGCGCTGTCTGATGATTCTGTGGTCATGTGGCTGGCATGACTAAACACCAAGATTTCTTTGGATGGTATTTTAAGGAAAATTTAACTATTGAGGTTCTTAAAATACTGCATTTGTGGATCTAAGTTTGGAGAGAATAATGGAACTATTAAAAGAACTGCAATTTTCTTTTCTAATTTAATTCTAATAAATTACAATTTCCAAATATTGCTTAATTTTATATGGTTAGTTGCAGAGTCAGCCAGATGTTCAAACTGGATTTGGCATTTTTATTCACCTATTGAGTCCTTCCCAAGAACCAAGATAGGCAGATGTGGATGTTTGATGGTGTTAGAGGTATCATTGCAGGATGTAAGCTGTTCCAAGTAAAGCTGCCTTTTGCAATTGACTGATGGTGAATTTGTCAATGCTAATGGTGTTCAAGTGGTGCTCCAGTGGTTTTGGAATTGCACCCAAGACACATATCACTATTGGTACTATTTTTGCCACTATTTCTATTTGCAGGTCTTTGTATTTTTGTTATCTTTTTCGGTTCCGTTCTTTTTTATTCTGCTGTCTCCAGGTACTGCCAAGTCCACTATCCAAACCTTTTTGTCTTTATTATCGACAGTTGTTAAATCTGGGGTGTTATGTGACAGGTACCTGTTAAATGTCCAGAGCACTTTAGTTTCTTCATTTCTTATTACTTTCTCTATTTTATGGTCTTATCAGATCTTGCTTATAGGCAAGTGGTTTTTCTTGCAGATCTTCCAATGCACCATTGTTTCATTATTATATTGTCATGCTGTTGTTTTTAGTCAGTCTGTGTGATCTTCTTGCAGCAGCTAACCAGGTGATCCACTGTTTCTTCAGCTTCTTTGCATAAGTGGCACTTGCTGTCTTTTGCTGTCTTCTGAATTCTGGCTTTGTGTTCATTTGTTTTTGTGGCTTGGTCTTGTGCAGCCAGAATTAGCCCCTCTATCTTGTTCTTTAATTTTCCGCTCTTAATCATTACCAGATCTGGTTGTTATCGGCTTTGCCTATTTATTTATTTTTCATTGGTTATAAACAATTTTGCCTTGCCAAGTCTTTTTTCTATTCTTCCGTCTTTCTTCTAGACCACTTTGGTCTTTCTGGTACTCACTAGGCCTTCATAGTATGCTAGCTTCTGTGTATGTTCTTCACTGTCCTTCAGATATTCTTCCAATGACCCTTTTTTTCCCTTCACCAACTGTATGGTGCATTTGCAATATTCCACAACCATCTATTTTCATTGGTAAGTAGAGTCTGTCAACTTAACTGCATGGATAAAGGGATAAATTTATTATTATCATTATTATTATTATTATTATTATTATTATTATTATATATTATATATTTATATAGTATATATATATATTATATAATCATTATTCATTATCATTATTTTTCTGGTCTTCCTACCCAAGTATTTTTAGTTCTGCTTGAGTCCATTCCACTGGTCCAGTTCAGTATCTAATGACTGGAATTGCTCAAGTGTTAATTGCCTTGGTGGTATTTCTTCCATTGAATGTGGACTTTAAGTACTTTAAGTACTTCTTCACTCATGATGTACTCACTTCTAACCTCCTCCTTGATTTCAGTGTGTTTGATGTTGCCAGCTTGAAGGATGTCCAGATATTTGTAGTGATTCAGAAGTGTATTAATAGCTACATTTTCCAGATTGGGATTGTGCTGTGCTTTTTAGAAAAAGAGATAGTGAAACCTTGGTTGATCATTAGGCTGAAATAGAAATTTAGTATGCTGTTCCATAAAGCAATTGAAAAAAAAAGATAGAGATATTTTCAACATTTACTCTTAGAGAATGCATTCAAAATATCAGAAATTGAAGGACAAGGCATGAATCAAAAATTTGGAACATCTTAGTGTTTTATCATTTAACCAAAGAGAGGAGAATGAGTTGGAATATCTTTCATTAATTTTTGGAAAGCATTATTTTCTTACTGCCCCCTGCTGATTGGAAACAGAAGTCTTTTTTGTAGCAAGGCCAACTTGCCTTAATGCCTGCAGGGGAGTGTTAAGTTATAGGCAGTAAAGAATCCATTTTATATACTGTGCAAAAAGCTTTTTAAAACAATCTATTTCTGAACCTAAATTGTCCTGGGACTAGCTCTTGACATAAAAATTCATAGAAACCTCTTTTTTTCCTCCTGTTTTCCTTGTGTATGGTTACTCTTTGCTTTAGTGATGTAACGTTAGAATTCACATTGGCCAGGTTGTTCTGTAAATTAAACACTGACAGCTCCCCTCAGGGGAACAGCCAATGTATTTATGATGATGTGCTGATTACACAAAATACACTGCAAGCAGAAAACAGCTGCAGAGAACAAACCTCTTAAAAGAATACAATTACAAATCGTACCCTTAGTATTTCTAGCGGTGAGGGTAAAATACAGCATGTTAATATAAGGGGACTTTTTGTTTTGTTTTTAAGATGGCTTGTGAAAGATGGGAGATCTGAAGGGGGAAAAAACCTTTAAAGAACGATTGGATTTGCATGTAGTCCTTTGGAGCTTATATGTGTAACTTATGTACAGTAATGTACATTTTTCTTTGTGTTTTCTTTATAATTTTTTCTTCTTTAGATTTACAATTTATGGTGGTTCCATTTGAATCAATTACTTGGTTGTCTTTATTGTCAGCTTGGATTTTTATTTAATATGACAACATGTGTAGATCTTACAGATACTTTATATTACATACTACGTGCGATACTATCTTCACTGCTTTTTTTAGTTAACTGAGCTAATTATCAGATTTTGTATACATGTGACTGCTAAAGAGACTAGTTGAATCTACTCTAGCAAAAGATGCTATTTTTCTTTTCTTAGCATTAAAATTAATTTTTAAACCAGACTTGACATAATGAAAACTCCATCCCAAATGAGGTTTCTATGGGAAACAGGGATAGTGAAAGCAGGTATGCCTGAAATGTATGTGACCTATGTTATTCAGGGGTTACTTAGCTGAATTTAAAGTGACTGTAAAATTTCTGGCAATGTAAAGAACATTTGGGAGGAAGGGAGAAGAAATAATGCAGTAATAAACTATTGCATATAAGATGTGTAATGAGAGTTCATTCATACACACACAATCATAATATAAAATACAAATGAAAATAAAGATAGTAAAGAAATGGTGAAAGAAAGGCGAAGAAGTGTAGGATAAAAGGAAAAGAAAAAAAAGCATTGACATCCAACTTTTTTCAGGGCAGTAGAATATGAAGTAAAATTACAGCCTCATTTTTTTTTACTTTGACATGTTTAATAAATACTAGCCATTTCTATAACAACCATGTTTGTCTCCCAATTATCATAGCCTACAGCCTACCTATTCCGTTATGTAGATGTTCCCAAATTTTATGAGAACGAGGAGTCAGCAAGCATATCTGTGTGATATGGGAAGTCAAGAAAAATGGTTGCGTTGATTCATGAAGATTGAAATATTTTCTTATAGCAAAGCCAATATAAACTAGTGTATTCTTTGAGATTGCTTCGTTACAGCTCATATTTTTGCTGTTAACTGGAATCCATGCATGACAGGCATATAGCTTCAAATTATTAACTCACGTGATACGTTTTCCAATTTTTTTCAAATGTTAATTCCCCACAGTAAATCTCAAAAATTTGGGTGAAAATGAAAAATCTTTTTGTATTACATCTCTGCTATAAAAAGGTTAACATTTAGGCCAGTGATGGCTAACCTTTTCTGGACCGAGTGCCCAAAGTGTGCCATGTGCATGCCCGAACAGCCAAAATGCAATGCGCATGCACGCCTCTGAATGCACCCCGCCCCCATGCATGCACATGCGCAACCAGCATGTGCTCCCCGCACATGTGCACATGACCCTGTACACGCCCCACCCTCCCACACGTAGACACGGCCCCCTTTACATGCCCCACCTCCACGCATGCGTGGCAGAGATCCGAAGATGAGCAGGCTGGTGGGAGGTGCGTGCGCATGCGCAGCAGAGCTGAACTGGGGAGATGACTCATGTGCCATCAGAGAGGGTGCTGCATGCCACCTCTGGCATCCATGCCATAGGTTTGCCATCACTGATCTAGGCCTTCTGAAGCACCTTTTTAGGTGGCCAGAAAGTATAAAGATAATATTTTGATGAGTTGGTCTTATCTTTAGGAACATGATGAATATTCTCCAAAATACAAAATTATCCATGTTTTAAAATTGAATATTCCAACTCTTAATGGCAAATTTCTTACAAATTACCAATCAATATACTGCTAAAATTCTTGTGTCTAATTGTTTGACCTTCATTGTTTGACTTGCAGGACCACCTTCTGCCTCTGTCCCACCGCCCGGTGCGCTCACATAGGGTTGCGCTCCTCAGGGTACCACCA
>JANHFM010001966.1:403081-420379 GCA_032468115.1 Grayia smithii
TGGCCTTCAACTCCCAGAATTCCCCCGCCAGCAGAGCGGGCTGGGCATTTCTGTGATTTGAAGTCCACACATCTTCCAGTGGCCAAGGTTGAGCAACACTACCTTAAACCATGTTCCAGTTAAATACTTTAATCACTAAATCACAGTATTTCAGAGGTATTTTGTTGTTTTCTTCCGAGTTTATAACTCAAAACAAATTTGCAAATAATATTATCAGATATTTTATGGTAAGGCCCTTTTAGGAATATTTTTTTTTTTTTAAGAAATGCATGCTTACTATGTTGTATCTCTATTTTTATCACTTTTTTCCTATCTTCACAGGCCTATAACAGCTGTACCAGACTTTGCTTAAACCAAGACACAGTCTGCTTAGGTACTACAATGAAGACTGAAAGCTGTGTGGCCAAAGTAAGTAAAACTTTGACTGTGTACCGTTGTGGGCTTTTGGCATCCTACCTATAGTTCCTTGGCTTTTCAGAAAGCTGATAAAGAGATTAAAAGCCAAAATGTATTTAAAATATTTTGTAGTCTAGTTTAACAAAATATATCCTAGATGTTCTATTTGATACATTTTAGCATGGGTCATATTTTTATATGTTGGTCTGATTTATTTTTCTCCTACCTTCTTGTAAAGAAAGTGCCCATGTTTGATTTAAATAGGTAACCCAAGAATCTAAATGCCTCTATCATTCTCTATTTTCTAAAGTGAAGTTTATATAGAAGTCTAAATGGTGAGATGTGATACTCTCATACCCCCTCTGCTGGCCACCATTATATAATAAAAACTCAAATTTACTTGTATTCCCTTCCCTTTGGAGACTCCTGTTAACAAGATAGAGGAGAAGTCAGAAGAACTTAAAATTGCTATATAATGGTAAATGGGTAATATGTATTTTTATTTTTCCACCTCAGAAGAACCATTCTTAGACAAAATGTGTATCTTGTCTTAGCTTTCCCTGTAACCAAATATGGACTGTTGTAAATCAACTAGGTCTGAGAAATTGTGAATGACTGGAATGTGGGTGCACTTTCCCCTTACTTAAGCTTCATGTTTTTATTAGAAGAAAGTTCAGGGTAGTCCTGCAAGATTCAGTGCGTACAGCTTATGCGTACAGCTTATGGATGCTCCCCACCTTTTCCAACTACAAGGTAATTTTTGATAGAAAAATAAGCACCTTATCACTGTATTGTTTTTGCACTATAACATGCTCCAGATCATAAGATGCACCTAGCTTTTGGGGAGGAAAACAAGAAAAAAAAATCTGCCTCTTCCTCCCAGCAATTTGCCTCCTTGCAGAAAACAGAAAATAGCCTGGTCAGCTTCAGCACAGCCTGATTTAGAACGAGCAGCTGATTGGCGGTTGGATAGGCCTCCCAGAATACTGCCGATCAGCTGTTCCAGACTGCAGGGATCACCGCCGCCCATTGCCTCTGTCACTGCCCATCACCGCCACCTATTGCCATCTCCATACACCCCATTTTTTGTCTCCGCGCATCCCATTTTCAGCCTCTGTGCAACCTGTTTTTGCCCCATCCCAGCCGGCAATAGGCAGCAGCAGCAATTCCCACTGTCTGGAACAGACTGAAAATGGGACACACAGAGGTTGAAAATGGGACACGCGGAGGCTGAAAACAGCTGAAGGGTGGGCATGGCTTCAGCAACATTCGCTCTATAAGACACACAGACATTTCTAGCCACTTTTTAGGTGGGAAAAGGTACATCTTATAGTGTGAAAAATATTGTAAGTAGAATTTATTTTTGCAATGTACATCTTCCACAATGAGCATGTTAAATCTGTATAAACTTCATAGCCAAGATCTCTTAAACATAACTGGAAAAGGTAGTCCTTATTACTAGCAGCCTCATTATCCATAGTTTCACTTATCTACAGTTGGTAATTACATGATCACGCTCTATCTGAGCATTAGAGAAATGATTCCATCTTCTACAAATGGGGATTCTTTCTTGTAATTACCACAGTATTACACTCTGTTTGAAAATTCCCTCTAAAAGTTTGGTTTGAGTTTCACCCTGGGAGTATGAGAAAGCTGGGCAATATGCAATTTGTTCAGCAGTAGGCTTTTCTGTTCAGAGCTCATTGGTTTGACCAGAACTTACAAGTAGCTAGTAGAGAGACATGAGGCGAATATGATTTTTTTTGGTAGTACATATGAAGGTGTGCTTATGGAAATTAGACCTCTGTTTATTCTGTCTAGAATCTTTGGGACCATCCAGAAAAAAAAGCCAATGATAACAAAAATAACGAGTAAGCCCTGGTGTCAAATTAAAGATATATTCTTTTCTAGCACTGTATCACTAAGATTTTTATAGTTGACTGCATGTTTTGTGTGTATGAATTTATTGGTTTTGCTAGAATTTGCAGGGAATAGGTGTGTGTAACATACATGTCTCAAAACTTTTTTGTTTTTAAACCAGTTGTGTCTACATATATCTTTGAATACTAAATAAACAAATTTGCACATTTTAGGAAATATGAATATACACATAGACATGGTATTTGTATTATCCTGTTAAAATGGAAATGTAAAGCTTTTATATCCTCACTTTGTTCAGAAGAAGCTGTTCTTTTTTATTTCCATGAACATTATCTTGTCCTTCTATGGACTCATCCATACAACTAGATTACCATAATGTAAAAACACCCCACTTACTATTCACTAAGGATATGTTCTCACAGTGAAACCACAGCCCCATTATCAGCCAATTGCTGAGACAGGCTGAAACTGATAGAGTTGTTTCTACAAGAATCAAGACTTATTCATTCTATATTAATAGAAGACTTCTCCTGCAGACATCGTAGGTTGCATGGAGGAAGAGTCTTTGGTCTGCTGCAGGATTACACCCTCATGTCTTGCTTCTGGAGATTTAAAGCTTATTTTGCTGACTGCCAAAAGAACTAGACCAGGGTGTCAAATTCGATTTCATTGAGGGCCACATCAGGGTTGTGTTTGACCTGGCAGCACGTGGCCAGGGGGCATGGCCAGCTTGATGTCAGTCATGTTGGGGGCACCTCCTCCTCCTCCTGATGCTGCTATGAGAAGATTAACCTTATGGAAAATTCAGAAGGTTAGGTCTGCTTTAATAGATATAGAGGTGGCTATGCTTCTGCTGCAGTAACTAACATTTTTTTTTGAAACTCGAAATGGGGAAACTTACCACCTCTAGCTTGTGTGTCATGTGTCTCATAGTTGTGTGTCACACTATGTGTGTCATAGTTTTAAGAAGGCTATAGAGTAAAAAAAAGTTCAGCAATTGGATAGAGGATTTGAAGGGAGGGATCTTCCTGGTCATTTGGATGTGCTTCAGCAGTATTGCTTTCCCAGTATAGAGTTTAGAATAACTGTGGAGCCCTTGTGCTCTTGAGTTTTGTTGTTTGCTTGCAGACATTTCATTACCTAACTAGGTAACATCGTCAGTGCTAGCCACTATGCAGTTAGTGCCCTGTTTATATACAGTAGCTTATATGCTAATGTTGGTGGTGATATGGTTTCATTTTTGGTAGTTCCATGATTAGGTTATTGGTTTTAGCTTGATTGTTTGTCTGGTGTTAATTCCTGTTTCTCTGAATGTTAGTTGTTAGAGAAAATACCTTCTGGTCTTCTTAGCTTTTTAAATTGTCTCTTGGTGTGTGAATGCGATGTATCTCTATGTGTCTATTGATGATTGATTTGTCTAATGCAAATTTCCAGGAATTCCCTAGCATTTTTGGATGTAGCTTAGCCCTAGGATGCTCAGTTTTCTAGTTGAAACTGTGGTTGAGTCCATCCATATGTTGTGAGTTTAAAGTTTTCATTGTGTTTTTTGACTGTTGGTGTTCATGGATGCACTCTACTAGTCTTCTGCCTATCTGTCCTATATGGTGGCAATCCTTACATTGTATGTTGCATATAATAAACACCTTTTGCTATCTTGTTAGGGTTTTTATAGAACAAAATAGGATGGAAACCTATTAGAGGATTCACGTGGCAGAGCTTGAAAGCAGAATATTTACTTAAGTTTTTGTCAAGGGAATATCACTATTAGATGATTTGAACTCTCCATAAG
The DNA here is from genome assembly GCA_032468115.1 of Grayia smithii. Lineage (NCBI taxonomy): Eukaryota > Metazoa > Chordata > Lepidosauria > Squamata > Grayiidae > Grayia > Grayia smithii. The sequence goes on from JANHFM010001966.1 coordinate 407,148, forward strand.
AAAAAAGTAGTTAGCCACTCAGGATTTCACTTCATTTTGCCATTATTAAGCAGTGAAAATGACAAGTGGGAATTCTGAATCTTCACCATGACACATTTGGGACAATGGTTGCTCATACCATTTGAATGCCACTTCTGGGAGAGATGAAGCAACTTCCAGACATCTACCAGTCACTGCCCTGAACCTATTCTGTATTTGAAGGCAGCACCTCTATTATTCTCAGTGCTCAGAGGTGATGAAAGGTAGGTTTGGTGGCAGTCATGTTTATATTTATATCTGCATACTTAGAAAGCAAATTACCATGGCAGTGTGGTTGTGCCCTTTGGCATAGAAATTCAAAACTGGCCCAAAAATGCATGATGTTAATTTTAAATAGGCATTGCAATACAGATTATTGCAGTTAATGACAACAATTGGAGCTGGAATTTTTATTGCTAAGCAATGCAGTTGTAAAACACAACATCATATGATTGCATTCCATTGCTGTTGTTAAGCAATAATTGTGGATCCTGAAGCAAAGACTTTCTCACAATTTCCTGCCAGCTACCAACAAGCAAAGTGACTGGGGAAGCTGACAGGAAGTCCCAGGCATCTCGCAAGCAGGATGGTTGTCAGTTTAGGGCTGCTGCCAAATTTGGGAGGGGCCAGTGTAGCACAGTATGAGTGTAGAAGGATTGGGATGGGTGCAGGAAGGTCCAATGTAAGCATTGTGGGGTTTGGGGTGGCTGCAGCTTGCAGGAGGATATATCGGGGAATCCAGCAAGGAAGATTGCAAATAGAGATCACATAACTTCAGGATACTGCAATCCATCATAAATTCAAGCTGGTTGCCAAGTGTCCAATCTGCAATCATGTGATTACAGAGATGCTAAGATGACCAGAATTTTGAGCACCAGTCTTAAGTACCACTCATTTAGCACCATTGTAACTTCAAATGGTCATTAACCAAGGACTATGTATGAATATTATAATGCTATATAAGGAAGAACTAAATGGCTGTGTGCCTTGTAAGAGCTCAGAAACAAACTACCATAACTTGTGAAAGCTATGTCAACTTCAGATGGGTTTTAAGCTGATTTCTTATAATTGACATGTACCTACAAATTGCTAATAAAAATTCCAGCATATTTATTTATTTATTTATTATTTTTTATTAATCATATTTATATGCCGCCCATCTCCCAAAAGACTCATAGATCATTATCAGCTATAGAATGGTACAATCTATGTGTACAGGTATGTAAACAGGTATTCTAATAAGGTTTGTTTAACTGTTGTCTCATTTTTAGTATTTTAATCACAGATAGGTGGACACTTCTAAGATTGGCCCAATAAGTTTAGTGAGACATCTTCACAACTTTTACTTGAGCTCAAGGACAATTAAGGTATTGCTTTAATGAGGCTTATTAAAAGTCAGCCAAGCTAGCAGCTGTTCTCTTATTTTGTAAGCTGTACTTTCTAAATATATACTATATGAGTATTTTGGGCAATAGAGGAGACTTTGCAGTATAAGGGTGCTAAAAGTCCTTATTAAGTCCCATTTGGAGGTGCAGAATATTCAAAAAGGATGTCTATGGAAATTCTCAATTATCCAGATCATGGTTGTCCCAAATGTGCTTTTTTCAAGAGGCAATGGGACTTTCAGAAAGTCCCACTGCATCTTGAAAAAAGCATCTTTAGGAGATTCAAAAAGGATGGAAAGTTTCTGGAAATGCAGGAATCCTGAGGCAGAAATAAATTTCCTTCCATAGTGGTTTGAATTTCTTTAAGCCCGAATTTATGGAAGCTCTTGCTCCCCGCTTATTCAATCATCCTGTTCTGATTTGGGAAATTATGCTTTGTTTCAGTGGTTTTCTTCTAGTTGTTTCAAAGGGGTTAGGAGATCAGGAGATAACATTTCTATCTAGATTTTATTTATTTTTTGACATGTTGGTAGAGTACATGCACCGTATGTACCGGTAACCATACATATAAACTCTAGGGTGAGTTAATTGGCTTAGGAAATAAAAAGATGTGATAGGATAATTTAGAAAAGGGTATATAGTATTCGAACATTTTAAGTTTGTGAAATGCATTAGTGATCCTCAATCAAGGCCCTTATTTTGCACATGAGATTTGTTGAGCATCTCTATTCCAATTGGGAATTTCTTTAAAGGCATTCTGTCAATACAATTATAGTGAAAGACCATTTATGCATTGTGACCTTTCTATATTCAATATTATTTCTCATTGTTTTTTCTATCAGAGTTTAGTAGACTGCACTTTATCCACATTAATGTTTTCTTTGTAATGATAGTTGAACACATGGCTAATGGTGCCTTCTAGGAATTGGTTCATTTCTGTTCTGCCCAGAATTGGGGTTTGAGGAGGAATTAAAAATCTAGTTTCTTATACATCTTTCCTCTTGAAAAAGAATGTCAATAAATATTTTAGAGTGAAAACGCACATTTATTAACTGAAAATAAATCCAAAGAAGAAGTATGAAATTTACTCAAGTATTCTACAACAATAAGACATAATTAATATATTGAATTTGTTCGATGTTTTTATTATCTTTATGAGGTCAACATCCACAAAATTATTCTGTGCTAATCTGAAATACTTTTCACTTTCTTAGTCCTTAAATCCTTCCAGCATTTGTCAAAATTATTTGAAAATGGGTTGAAGCAAAAATATTACCATTCTTGTTCCCTTTACCCAAGTCACATTTTTCCCAGATTTTGATAGATGACATATTTTATTTATTTCCAAAATTATATCCACAGGAAACAAGCTGTTTAAATTCAGATTATGCTGAATCAAAATAGTGCTGGTGTGAGAAGCAACGTGCTGTTTTATGAGCATGGAGTCCCTTTTCTCATAACTGATTGATAGTAAATATTTTCCTGAAGAGTTATTGCCAGCTATGAACAGTGCAACTGTTTCACTGATGTTTTTTTTTCCTTAGTACTTGCTGTACCAGCCATTGTCTGTAATTAAGATCTACAATTCACAATGCAGACGTTTGCACTTCCTCTGGGTCTGAGCTATTTATAAGATATTTCAGCTGTTCAGAGTTTCTTTTTGAGTGTTAAACTACATTTTAACAGGCATATTTAGTCTCTGTTATACCCACACCACATACCATATGCCTTTATTTCTGTTTTGGAAGCTATTTTTTGTATGTTGGATTCATCATGAATTAAATAATGTTATATCTTTTTATTTCCACAAATTATGGTGCCTCTGGCAAATCACTTTTTAGACAGGGCTATTTTAAATTCTGAGCCTGATCATTACTGTATAGTCAATAATATTTGCACTGAATTAACAAATGAGGAATCAAACTAATGAGCTTGATAAATATTCCAATTTATATGGTTGGATATAGAGATTAGGAATCTTAGGGAATTCTGTATCCTTTGCTGGTGAAATAATTTGGTAGTAATTTATTTTCTTCTGTGTTAGGTATAGAAGTGTAAATAGTGTAAACAAACGTAATGTTTTATGTTATGTTTTATGTTATGTTTTCAAACATAATGAAAAATCTTGATTCTTATGCATGTTCTAGTAGTAGCAAGTTTTTGTGTTAAGACCATTGATTCCACAATCTGGATTTAAATTTCGCTTGAGCAATGTAATTATTAAATCGTAGCAGATGTGTTGTTAGAAGTTTCTTTCAGTTTTCCGTCTATGAAATGGGAAGAATAATGATACACTTCATTGAAATGTAATGAATATTATCTTCTTGGATACAACAGAGTCATACTAAAACTAGGAGTGACCTTTTTAGATAACAGCCAGAGACCACAACAATACCAGACCTAAATAATAAGGCAAAAAAGAATTTTATAACTTAAACTCTTTTCTGCTTTTGCTTAACCATTTTGGCTAAACTAAAAATTAATTTACATTCATTTGGGTCAGCACAGAAAAGCTCTTGTGTCTTTGTCCCCAGGAGGGGTAATAATGAGGAGCCAGTTCTTCATCAGGCGTGTACTGCAGCATTGCCTGCTGATGCATGCCAGATCTCACACATACACACACAGGGATCACGTGACCACTCCAAAAGTCAAACGATCAATTCGCCTCGTTTTGGCTCTGTAGTTAATGCACAAACAGTGCGATCTGCAGGGCTGTAATTGCATTGTTAGGGCCAAGGAACAAGCCTGTGCCTTTTCAGCAGACAGCTGGCAGGGAGAGAGGCATGTTGTTAGGAAAGAGAGAGGCAAGGCAAATAAAATTACTGCTAACGCTCAGAGATCGGCAGGAGTCCTACTTGCCTAATCTTACCGGTGGGAGCAAGCGGCTGTTGTAATCCAATTATAGCAGCATAAGCAATTTGTTAGACACTCCGCATAATGTAACAATTTCCCAATAAACTCTGACTTGTAATAACGTCGGCAAGAGCCCACATAAATCTGCCCGAATGGTGGGGGCTGGAGCATTCGGCTGGGGGCTTGTAATTTGTGCCATCAGCACGTTTCTCTGACTGTGGCACGGTGCACCATTTTCCATGCAAGAATTCTGAAGAGCAAAACCTGGCTAAGGTTCTCTGAGAAGAGGCTAATGTAGAAAGAAGGACAGTACAATTTAGAGAATCCTACAGTCCTTATTTGTCCAGAATGGCAAATTAGTCAAATTACTTTTAAAATTATTTAAAAATCAGCAAAAAGATGGAGCACTTTTTTGTTTCTTTAAAATTAGGGAATAATGGCTGACAAGACAGTTTACTATAGTCTTCTTAAGGTGTCTAAAATATAATAGAGTCCTTCATAAGTAAGCCAACAAGCCAAGATGGACAAAGGACATGGATTTCCTAATTCTTTTCTTTAGTTGTCTTAACTATGCATAGATCCATCAATGGAACTGTTAATGTTTCAATTTCTCATTAGATTTCACTTTTTAGCTCAATATTGTGCATCCCTACTGTTCTTCTCAGGCCTCTGAATAGCTAATTGAATCTAATTATTTGTGTACTGTTTGTCTGCTATGTCCTGTTTGGTCTGTTACAATAAGGACAAGGCTGTTACTAAAATTGGCATACTTAGCATGTAATTTTTTTTGCTTTGCTTGAGCATCCATATTTGTTGGCTATGGAAATACATCAACCAAACTCTGGTTTCAAAAGGATTTTCAGAGTACAAGAGAAAATGATATCAGAAGGGGGGGGAGCATTTTCTGCTCTAACTTCTGATGATCCTTTTGAATTGGATAGCATGGTAGCTTCTTTGAAAGAAGGTCCAGGTTGCTCCCTTCTTGAATCAGAAATCTTTTGGGTATTCAGACAAAATATTGGACCTTGGGAGCACTTTGAGAAAACATCAGACAATTATTAATATTTCTTATGTCTTCTCTGGTGCTCGGATACTGCTTCATTAGTTATTTAGTATATCAGTTTTGGGTTTTTGTTTTGTTTTTTTGCTGTTGGTTATTCAGTTTAAAGGAACAGTTGAGTGAATCCTTAAACAAAAAGGCTTACAGCCCTCAGGTTTGATACAGATTGACATCTAAATGCAGGCTGAACTGAAACATTTTCATTGTTCCTAGTCAGCTGTACATATCACAATGCCAATTAACTATGTCAGAGCAGCAATTTTTCTACTGCTCCTTGAATTAGCGTAATAAATATTTTCTTTCAACTAAAGACACTCTATTCCTGTTTGGGGAAAGACGCTATTTTAGCTTGGTGAAGCTACACATCAATAAGCCGCAGTGTCCTAGTAAAGCCACTCAGTGCCTTGGTTTAACTAATGACTGATTTTCATGGCTTTGACAGTGAGCTGTGTGCGTTATTTTCTCCTGATATTGTAAAAATAATGAGAGCAAATTAGAACAATCAGTTTACACAGATAGCTCCTGATTGGAGGCGAAAGGCAATATGGCAGCAGGTAATCTATCTTCGGACTCCTGTCACATTAACTTCAACCGCATGGAAAAGATCAGGCGGAGCAATCGGGGATCTTGCCCAATCGGAACACTGAAATTAATGAGAAGAGCATTGTTCTGTGATCAACCTTTTAATTAGCAAGATGGGAGACAGAGGGAATGATGACGCCTGAAGCACAGCTGCGCAATGACAGCCTTGCTTCCTGCAAAGGGGGAGGGAAAAACATGCATTGTAAATTACTCTGCTCTCAGCTTCTCGCCCAGAAGCAGTCTAGCTTTGTTTTGAACCTTTTTTAAGAGCTCTGCAAATAATGCTTGCTTCCAACTAGATTTGTGTAAACAAAGCTTTTCCTAACAGTACCTCATTAATTTGTTCAAGGATAACATGCTTTGATTTTAAAAGTTTTGATATATTTATTTTGCTTAACCTGGCTTTTGTGCTCCTTTTGCTTTACAGTAGTTTATACTAAGAGAGGGTTGGTTTTTTTAAAATCAAAAGAGTAATATGCTATGTGACCGCTTGAGAAGAGTAAGTGGAATTTGGTATTGGCATTTGTCAAGTACATCCTTCTGTTCATTTTATCTTTCCATGCTACCAGTATTTATGTAGTAACTTCCTGTCCCAAAATCTCATTTAGGAGTTACAACAAAAAAGGAGTAAAACAAAAAAAAATGAAAAAATGCAGTGAAAAAGGGAGAGAAACTCAAGACACATTTAATATATCAGGAATTTGAAATAATAGTAATTGAAATTATCTCTGTCATTAATCTTTGATAACATATCATTTAAATATCCTCCTGGAACATACTTTTTCAAACACGTGATTGTTTTTGTTTTATATCTACTAACTATTCCACATTCTTATTCTAAACTGGAATTTCAGTCATACAAAGCAGTGCCTAATTTTTTAAAACTGGAATGTTTGTTAATTGTGGACATTGAACTGAATCATTAGAGAACATACTAAATATACTAATTGTGGAAATACTAAATTAAACATGTAACTGGAATGTATCCTTCAGAAATACATTAGTTACCTAGTTACTTGGACAAAATATTGTGAGAAATAATTGCTAAATTTGGTTTGTGAAATTATGCCTCTTTAAAAGACTCTTAAAAAATACAAAAATATTCTTAAGGTTGCCCAGAAGAAACCAACCTCATAAATGCAGCTGGTTTTTCAGCTGCTTCTCTCTGGATAATTTTCTTTTAACTTTTTAATATCTTGGGTGTTTGTGAGAGAAAGATTCTTAACTGTAATCAAACAGATATTTTGGCAAAAAATATTTGGATGAAGCCTTAGTCCTTTTACAAATACATGGTGAAATACATTAACTCATGACATATTGAAGTTGCATTTGAGATTCCTAAGATAATATGTTTATACGGTCATTATTCATCATGTGAGTTCTTTATCATGAAGAGAATTATTTACAGTTTCAAGGATTAGAGCTGGACTGTTCTTTTTTCAAGTTTTTAAAGGCTTTTTTTAAAACAGAAAATATAAAACGCCCTGTCATTTGATCCAGTCTGGTGGGTGGGTGATTATTCTTTGAAAAACTTATAGTTGTTGCATTTGTATATCATATTTGTGAGGTGGTGAAAAAATCTATGAAAAAAAATAATTTCTAAGGGAAGTGATTTATTTTTGTTAGATTAAGACAAAGCAGTATAGTGTGCTTGTATTTCTCCATCTTTGAGAATTTCTTTGCAGATTTTGTTTGCAATTCATATAAAAATCTTGGTCACTACAATTTAAGTTTAAAAAAATAAATTCTTTTTAAATCAAAATACTTTTTTTTCCTGTGATTACCAAAAAGGATGTGTTTGATTCATGTGACTCTTATTTTAATTTAGTTTATTTTTAGAAAACTTTCTGCCTTTTATAACTTTCTGCTAAACCAATGCTCTATTTGACAGCCTAATTCAGCAATTCCCAATTTGGGAGGAGGGCAGTGAACAGATTTGGAATTTTAAAACATACTTCAAACAGTTTCACAAAGTGGCTACCCATTTGTCATATGGGCACACTTTCAAATTGCAACCCCGCACATGTTTATTTTCAAATAATGCTTTGAGGATACATGTGGGCCAGAATAATGATTGTACTTTGAAGACAATGCTTTATTTTGCCAAATGCTAATATTCCCTTTATTTTTTTAAATATTAAGTGAAATATGGAATGAAGCTTGTTGGGAACAAAACTGTATCTAGAGGTACCACATTCAGGGATCATGGTTGATATTTTCCCCCCTCTAAGTTTTCCTTGGTCAACAGAAATTTGTGAATTAATGTTTTTTCCAGTTTCTAGCTGCTATTAATTAGTTCTGCAATTTTAAATCAAGAAATTCAGATTTTTAAATGGATTGCTTAACAGCTCTGTATTACTTAAAGTTAATATCTATAAATGGCTGAGCTCTAATTTTAGTATAAACTGCACTACATCGCAACACAGCATCCTATTAAAAAAACAACTTAAATTGTGTGTTTGTACTGTTTGGTATAACAAAGATTTTCCTCTATGTACAGATGTCTCACCATTGTAAAGTGGACACTGAACAGCTACACTGCAGCTTTCATAATTAAGAAATAAGCTTAGCAGCATTTTTATTTTGATCCATCCATGAGAGCAGTATTTCCTATATTTTCATGGGAAACCATAATGTCAAATCATCAAACTAAAATTTCTGTGGCATTATATATTCTCCTTTTCAACTAATTTGAAACCACTGGTCAGTTAAGATACATGGCATGTCTATTATGCATGGTGCCATATACTAAATAAATAAATACGATTAAAACATAAAGCTTACACATTGTCCCATTCTTAAAATATTCTACAAGTTTTTAAACTAGTAAAGCAAAAGAAGAAGAAAAGTCACTTTCTTTAAAATACATCTTACAAAAATATCTTCTAAAATTACTTTTAATTTCATTCATTTTCAACATGCAATTATGAGGCTGTGCATCTTAAAAGATTCACAACAGTAGGCGGTCTTGGTACTTCAACATATACGCACTATAGGGTGAGTTTAGCAGTTTCATTTCTTAATTTCTTGCTTTTGTAGGTTTGAATCAGCCACATAGTATGTTAATAAAGAGTAAGAAAGGAGTTCAATTTATACTGGTCATTAAGGATCCCTTGGTGCTTATCGCAAGAGTGAGGTTATTAACCCTGATGTTCTTCTGGCCAAATTCAGCTGTGATGATTACATTCTGAGACCTAAATTACTTTTGTAGTTTCCACTAGAGAGATTGACTTTTGCAGTTGTTCCTGGAGAGAATGACTTCTAAAATTTCTCTCTAGCAAAGTAATTGTGTCAGATCTAAGAAGGGATTGCACCTTAGTTGAAGTGGCCTTTGTTCTTGATCATTTATATGACATTTTGCTTTATAAATTATGTTTTTTACAGGATTACACTATTAAAATTTAAGCCTAGTTACTAATGCTCTCCACCATGCTATCCAATAAATCCATTCTTGAGAAGAAACTCCAGACTCTAATTCATTTTATTTTATGTATTTCTGCCAAAAATGGCCCTAATAAAGGTGAGACAGACAGCAGGAACAATCCTTGAAACCTGGTGAGACTCAGATAGTAAAATGTGTCCTTTTACATTCCCAAGTCATTACGGTTTATCTCAGTTATTACTACTACCTCAGTTTGCATTCAGACATTGACTAATAATTAGGAAAATTATTATAATACAGATATTATGTGATCCTTATTATTGGTCCCATTCAATGCATACATTAGATTTTGCAACAAAATGAAGTTAATAGTCTATATACAGAAGATTATAGAAGTCTAAATTATAATAAAGGCACATATTGCCAAGATACTTGTAAGATTTTTGAAGAGTTTTTGCAGATAGATTAGTTTTAATAGTGTTAAAATCTAAACTGAATCTAAAAGTACATTCAAGTGAGGAAGTTGAATTATCATAAAAAGATATTTGATACTTATGCATGTAATCCAATTGGCAGTTAGGAACTGTCTGACACCAGACAACCCTGACACCAATATCTTTCTTCTTTTTGGGATTAATACATCTATATAGTCAGCTATTTAGGCCCTTATTACACATAGAGCCTAAATACTTGGATACGTACATGTTTATATATTACATACATTTGTATGGTGTCTCCGTTTCAAGGCTCTGGGTGGTTTACAACATGCAACAAGACAAAATAAAATAAAATATATGAAAACCATTACTCTAATTAACAACATTTTTAAAAAATCTTATATAAACAAAAACAGATCTGAAGATAGGATGAGATTACAAAAGCATTGTGCAAAACAAAATCTTTTAAACCACTTTTCTAAAAAAAATTAAAATAATCTTTGGGCATATAGGCTGTTCCATGACACTGGGGCTGCAGCTGAGGAGAGCCGTCTCTAGAACTGTGTTCTTAAGCTTATGAGGTTCAGGAATCCAAAATATCCCATTTTGGAAAGACTGTGATGATGGACCGATTCTATTTGGTGAAGACATCTCCCAAAGTAACTGAGAGTCATACCATATTGGTCTTTATAAGTCAGTACTAATACTTTGAATTGCACTTAGAAACCTATCAGCAGTCAATGTAGCATCCACAGAACCAGACTTACTCTACTATAGCAACTTTTCCCCACCAACAAACAGGCCAGCAGATGTTCTTCAAAGCAGCCCCAAATAGAGCATCCTAGAAGGCTTGAGCTTTTGTCAGCAGCATTCTGCTCCAAAAAGGGCTGCAGCTGGACAACATCCCTCTTGACTACATGCTCCACCTGCTGATCAAATAAGAGCCAAGAACTCAGGAAGAACCCAATCACAATCCCCTTGCTTCAGGACAAGTGTTAGATGACTCTCAGAGGCTGAGATGAAAAGGGAGTATTTCAAAATACAACAGGGAACAGATCAGTATTTCAGTCTTTCCTGATAAAAGCCATGGATCTTTCAATATGGAAAAGAAATGAAATCCAGACACTTCACTGAGATCCCTCCTTAAGGAATAAATGAGAGATGAGATTTTAAGATTCATTTTTAAATAATAAAACTGTGTGATCCTACTTCCTTGTATGCTTGTTGTTTAGGGTTAGGGAGTATAGCCATTTTAAGAGCCAGTGTAGGAGTTGGAATTGTGCTTGATTGTCTCCACCTTCCACTCTTTCAAAGAGCCATAGGGGGCATGGATCCAGAAATCTGTACAAAGGTAGCTTCTTTTTGTAAAATGTTTCTTAAAGTATACTAATATATCAGGGGTGGGTTCTACTTACTTTTACTCCCGATTCGCAACGGGAGCGTGCACGTGCTTCTGCGCATCCGCAGAAGCTCCTGCACATGCGCAGATCACCTGTAATGACATTGGTACGAGTGGGCGGAGCCTCCCACCAGTTTTACTACCAGTTCTATAGAACCAGACAGAACCGGGAGCAACCCACCACTGTAATATACTAGTATCATATTAAATTGCTTCAATGAAGCAAAATCTTTTTTTTTACCTCTAATATTAGCATGAAGTTGCTACATATGTCCAGATTTTTTTTCATTCTTACATAGTAAACGGTCTGTATTTGATAAATGAACAACTAGTGCAGAAACTTGTTTAGGAAGATGAAAACAAAGTGATTGAAGAAGTGCTCCAGAAAGATCTCCTTAAATTGCCAGTAGTCAACCAAATGGCAACTGGGACCCAGTTTAAATATGTGTAAAGTGATATGGTTTATAATCTGGTTGCATCGCCAGTCAGAAAAAGTCTGATCTGCTTTCTTTAAGATCTATAATATCTATAGACTTGTAAGAAATTAAAATTTATGATTTGTATAGAGTCCATAAAGTACTTGGATTTATATTTTTTTTTAAATATAGCAGTATGGTGAACTAAATATGTCTAAATGTATAGATGCAATTTCAGGAGATTTACTCAATGACAAAAACTTCATTAAGTCTCTGGGGTAAAATTAATGTAATTAAAATGAATACTACATCAAGATTAATGTATATTTTACAAGAGATTCTAATGTTAATAATTCATATCAGATACTTTACATAGATCGACAAACTAATGAGATTTTTTTTGTGGCAGGCCAAATTGAGGTTGCCTTATGTTAGAGGCAGCTTTAACCAGATTTTTAACTACATCATTGAGTTTTCATTTTAACACCTATATTTTTCTGGAAGAACTTTTTTTTATCGTTGTCCTTTTAGGGCTTCTTTAGAGAGCAAGCGTGTAATGCTTTGAAATCTTGGTAAGTTTTAGGGTCCAAGAATACTAACTGGAGCTCTTCATTTCCAGCCTTGAAAGCTGCTAGACATATAGTATGTGATTCTTAGAATATAACCAATGAACCTTTGATCCAGACCATATGATAATAGGATAATTCAAACTTGGAGATGGCTAAGAAAATCTTTTATTGGAACTCCAAAACCAAAACTAAGGGGAAAATATCTTAAATCAGCTTATTTATATGACTTTTTAAGGCTTGAGAGATTGTGTTCTCAATATGATTTAACGATAGCATCCACATAGATGTATATACAGTCAAAACCTACAGTGACTAAAGAGTATGGTCTATGTGCTTTAGCAGTTTCAAAGATACTTCTGATTTTAGGAACCTTAAATTGTTAAATGCTTGAAGCAAAACCAACAATCCATTTTTATAAGGAGTAAAAAATAGAATGCAGATAAGTGTCAGTAAACTGGGGAAGGACCCAATCTTGGAAAATTAATAGGTCCAGATTTGATTGAAAAAATTTAAAAACATAACTCTTATGACCTGGGAATATAATTCATTTATCAGATGATATTGTTTTGTGTTAATTGGATCCTTCAAAGAATGTTTGATACATTGGACATCAAGAGAACACACTTGTAAGTGGATCATAAGCTTCCTAACAGATAGCAGTTGAAGCTAAGCAGAATCACATCAGACACCTGTACAATTAGCACAGGGGCTCCACAAGGCCTGATGGATCTTGGGATCCCGAGAGGTGGCATGCTGCAAAGAGGGGTTTGAGGGCTTTTTTAAATAAGTTTTTAATTCGGGTTTTTAGGGGGTCTGGGATTTTAAAGGGACCCGGGAGGGGGTGGGTTTATTTAACAATTTTGAAGGGTCTGGGGGTAGCCTTATAGGCCCTCAGTCTAGCCTGTCCGAAGATTGTGACGGGAGGGATGCAGGCGGGGAGGTGTCTGAGATCAGGTGCCCAGAGGGCCATTCCATCTTGGTCGTTGGGAGAGGCAGGAATTGTGGGAGAGGAGGGCCTCACGATACCAGGAGAATGCGACCCCGATGTCTGAACGCGGTGCCGCGTTCTCGCCCTCTAAACTCATCCTGCTCCCCTGGGGGTCTGGATGTGAGGAACCCTGGGTACAGGCT
>JANHFM010001966.1:429275-446283 GCA_032468115.1 Grayia smithii
GTCTAGTTGTCTTGGTGTGCAGTGCTCTATAGCGTCGTTTCGAGGGTAGGAGTTGAAACAGTTCATGTCCAGGATGCAAGGGGTCTGTAAATATTTTCACAGCTCTGTTTTTGACTCGTGCAGTATACAGGTCCTCAATGGAATTTTGAGTTAATCAATTAAAAACAGAAGATAATGTAATCACAGGAACTCTTAGGATGTATTGTTTTCTCTAAAAGGTTCATAAAGAAAATAACATAGTATTGTTCAGGATGCAGTTAGGAGTGAACAATTTTCTAAACACGAAATTGTTCATAACATTTAATTTGTCTACTTTCTAGTATTTATTTCTTATTCCAATCTTGATGGACTGAAGAAGACATATAAATACAAAAACCCAATGAATTAAATAACCACAAAACCCCATGAAAGCATGATTGAACAAGATGGTTTTCACTTGTGTCCAAATGGAAGGAAGTTTTAAGACAGCTGTACCCTCAGAAAGAGAATATTCCAAAGAAGTGGGGGAAGGGAACATCAAGAAGTCCTGTCACCTAGTCATATTTTATGAACATCGCAAGGATTGGAACCTTCAGCAGATTCTCTTTAGATACATAGAACCGTCGTTTCTATCTTCCTCTTAAAAGTCAGTTCTTAAGATTGCAGTATGCAGCAACATGGCAAAAATGCAAATGAAAACTTAAATTTACAAAAATGTATATTTAGACAGTTTTTTTAAAAAAGCATTCATTTTTTAAAAAACTAATTTCAGACAGGAACAGAAATGTTTAACAATGATTTCTAGAAAATGAGTCTATTCATTTGTAAAAATATATGCATCTTGTATTTTCATTACCTTTCAGACTTATATTTTTAAATATTTAAGAATTTATTCTCTAAGTAGTCTTGCTTAGTCTATCTTTAAATGTATCCAGAAAGAGAAAAAAGAGGAGGAATCTGAATTATGCACTTGTTCTTTAAGCAATGATAAATGTTGTGACTCAATAAGCATTTAAGAGTTGGCCAAAAGTGTTATATAATATTAAAAGGCAAGATCTTCATCTCCAGCAGTGCTTCAAATTCCACCTGAAAAATTCCTGGGAGCCAGTACAAGTTCCCAAGCATGTGTATTATATCCAAGGCGAGCAGATGGCCTACTAGAACCTGACATATTGCAATTTTCAAGTGTTCTTTAAAGGCAGTCCCATGTAAGAATCTATTGTGGTAGTCTAGGATCTGGGTAATGATGGCAATGTCCTCCCATTCCAGGTGAGCTGCAACTGGGCAAAACCTTCCAGCAATAGCTATAATGTCAGGAACACCCTGTTGTTAGGTGCCCCTTTAGCAGCAGAAGCAATAGGGGGAATGACCAGGAAATACTGTGGACAAATCACAGCTCTATCTTGCTACGCTATATGCTGTAGCCTGCGTTTAGTTTTGAGTTGCATTTTCTTACTTCATTGTTCAGATTGTCTTATGTAGCAGTTACTGAACTAGGACCAAGGAGAGCCAGATTCAACTCTGCACTCAGCAGTAGAAAGTGGGTAGGGTTAGGGTTTGAGGGCAGTCACCACTTTCATCCTGTCCCCCACTGCTGGCTATCTCAGATTTAAAGAAATTGCATGAAGGAAATATTACATTACATATCAGCACTTTACTGCCTTCAGCTAAAGGAAAGGTAGGAAATAAATTCAACAATCAATAATTTGTATGTTAAAAAGCCTTTTATATTATTAGGTCAGGTAAACTGATTAGTGTGGTTGGTCATTTGTTGTACACTTGGTTACCTAACACCTTTGTCTGTCATCTCTCCTTCTATTCTACCTCTGTATCTCTCCCTCCACTTTGTTTTGCTTTTGCCTTTTATGTCCTTAACAAAGTTTGAAAGGTACATAGACTTAGGGTATTAGTGCCTTTGGTCTCTTTAAATACAAGTAACATACATCCAGTAATAAGCTGTTGGTTGACTTTTTTTATTCCTGTTTTGTTGGGTTTTGTTTTGTGTGTCTCTCTCCCCCCCCCCCCCATCTCTCTCCCAATTTCTCTTTCTCCCTCCCTCCCAATCTCTTCTTTTGGTGCCTGCAAAGAAACATAAACACAGCACTCATTTCTGGCAGGTTTTTACTGTCAGAGTTTCTCCTATTATATTTATCTTACAATTTGCCAGGGGGTGAAGTTATTAAGTTTTAGCAGCATCCATCGATCAAGTTCACAAGTTAACACGATAAAGGCTCTGTGCCGCTCCGATCCGGGAAAATGATGATCCTCACTCGGTAATTAACTAAATGAGAAAGTTAAATCTTACTTGAGAGCTGGGAGAGATGCAAGAGAGGTGTTTGTCAGTTTCTCGGTGGAAATTAGAAGCAGTGTTAGGGTGGGTTTCTCCCCCCTCCTTTTTTTTTCTTTTCTTTTCTTTTTTTTTGCAATTCCCTAAGCTGCTGCTCTGTCATATTTTGCATAAGCACTGGGAAAATGTCTTGTAATTAGTGCTGTCATGGAGGATATTTTTTTTGCTGAAGGATGTTGGAATAATTCATTAGATTATCAAGAAAGGCTTGTGTCCTGAAATGATTAGCACAGTGAAATTTAAACCATTAAGGATAACAAGTTTAGAGCTTGCTGCAGTGCAGAGGCACCCAGGGTATGTCTGTGCCTATTTCAATCATTTCTTATAATTAAACATTATGTCCTTTCTCCCCTGTACTCCACCCCCTTTCCTTTCACTTGGGCCCAAACAAAAATTCTGTTGAGGCAGCTGTAGAAAGATCAGCAAGTTTATTAGTGAGGAATCAAAGTGTTATAAAAATCACAGAGAGGACAGTGGGAAACCTTTCTGCCCTGTTGTTGACATTGGGTGATGGTGGGGGAGATGCCAAAGCTGTAGTGAGGACTCAAAGCAGGTGTTAGGACACTGCCTGCTTGCTGGTATTGGTAATAATATTTGGCATTTATATAGATTGTTGTTCCATATTGTTGGTCTTGTGTGAGCTTTATAGAAAGGTGGCATCACCTGAATATCCAGATCCTGGGCTTCTGCTGCTCTTGGATATGTGTCTATAATCACTGCATTGTATAAAAGATTTTTTAAAAAACATGGTGCCTTTATGTGTGCAGTGCAGACCTAATTGAATACTATGGCAGCAGAACAGTTGAATAATGCAATCAAATAGTGTTTTATTTCATTTTTACATTTTAATTGTGCCCATTCACTAGCTCTAGACAACTTCCAAAAATAGGACATTCGGTGCTAGAGCACTTATCTCCGATCAGATCCTATGCTGATATCTCCAGTTGAAAGATCAGGTGGTGGCTGTTATGAAAGACCTCCCTGCCTGAGTCTTAGAATAAACCACTGAGGCCATACAGCTTATGATATAAAGCAGCATCATAGTAGAGCAAAATTTATGAGCTCCCAATATATCCTCAGGCATTGCTGCTTAGACATGGGATAGCAAGAGAAGGCTCTGTGTCTTTTGTAAACACCAAGAAAAGTTCACCCTTCCCCACCCCAGAATTTCCATTGTCTCATCCACTAGGCTTGAGTTCAAGGGTTTCTGAGTATGGTTGTGGAAAGCTATGGAAAAATAGTTTAACTGGGCAGGTAGTTACAATGCCACTAGCTGTTTTTGAACAGGGAGTTTACTTCCTCATCTGAAATCCGGATAGGACTTAGGGTGGGGGCTTCCCCTTCCCCAGAAATAAGCATTGAAATGAATAGTTGCAGGGTCTCCTTCTAACTGGGGTTACAAGATTCAAGTATTAGAAGAAAGCCAACTCTGGAGTAACAGTAAAGGATGCAGGCTACCTGCACTAAGTTACAGGAGATTGTATTTTGCATACCAAAGCAAGCAATCCTCAACTTGGGAACAGAGTCAGACCAAGCGAACAAACCAATAAAGGGATGAAGAATAAGAACAGATGTAACACAATCCAGACTGAGCCAAACAGCCCTGAAAAGAAATAAAGTATCCTTGATACATTTCCATGTACTTTTCCTGCCAGATTTGGCTTATTGATTCTAGTTCTCCCACTCCCAGGCATTTTCCATGTTGGTCTTGAATCCCAAGACTGATTAGGAAATGCACCCTAGAAGTCCTTGCTTATGCTAGAACCTCCAATAAAGACAGCTTTTGTACAAAATAATTTCTAACCCCCTTTCACCCAAAACCCCTCCTCCACTTCTCAATGGAAGACAGTGATTGTAATTATAGAATATTTAGTCCCCAACTACATAGCAAATTTCCTTATTAAAAGTCACAAGCATAAGTAAATGTTCCTTCCATTTGCAACCTTCCCTGTCCATTTCTCCATTGACTTTCTTGGGAAGCCGGCAGACGAGATTGCATTTGGAAATCACATGATCGCAGGCACTTGGCAGCTGGTTGTAAATGCAAATACCAAGTGTCTGAAATACCAAGTACCTGAAAAGTGCCAAGGGCCTGAAAAGCCATCTTGTGACTTGGATGGGGGAAGCCATCCAAGTGACTTTGCAATGGCTGGAAGCACCTTGCGGTCTGGAAAGCATCCATTCCAAGGTCCTTGTGATTGTGAACAGTCCACAAATGACCAAATTTTCTTAAGTGGACTTCCCCACTTGCAGAGAGTTGTTATTAGTGCAATAATATTCTATTAAACTTGTCCTATTGCAGCTTACCGCAGAACCAGAGAAATACTGAGAAGCTTTGACTTTAGTATCCTTGGAATACCAAATTGTGATTAAGCAATCTTCTTAAACACGAGGAAATAAATTTTCTAAACAATATAAATAGATTTTATCAATGGTCAGAAATGTTCACGGAAGTTTGTGTGTAATAACAGAACAATTGGCTTCTCAGGCTCAGAAGATTGAGTATTGGCATAAAACTCTTATACATTTCCATGAAATATGTTAAAAATGCTTCTCATTTCAATTATTAGGGTCATCTTAACAGCCCAAGCAAAGCAATGGTTAGCAGAAGTTCCCTGCTGTGAAAAAAACTCCCCCACTTTCCCTCAATTAATTTAACTGTGAGCCTTTTGTTGTTGTTGTAATAATTTGGATTTTATTTTATTTTATTTGCTATTTTCTCCAATGTTAAATTCACAGCCTATTATGTGGCCTGTTCCCTTGTTACTACAATTTTGTCCTGTTTTATTTTTTTGCTGATCCAATGAGAATGGTTCATCTTCTTAACAATTTGTCTCTCAGTATGTAGTATAGATTTTTTTAAATAAGTTGCCTATGGATAACTTGCATTAAAGCAATTCCCATTGCATTTTTCACACATCGTGTTAACCTTAAGAGGGAAACATTTGGCCTTAACCCTCTTTGCTGAGCACTGGCTAATAGCCACTGTTACAAACATTGTCCCCAATTGGTAAATTCTTTTAAGCTCATGCAATGTTTGTGCACATCCAGCAAAGCTTTAATCCATATCTTTCACTAGGCAAATGCCTAGTTTAATTAGTCAATTAAAATGCGGAGTGTGGATTTTGTGGTAAGACAATAATTGTATCCAGGGTGGGGGTGGGGTAATATATATTTGATATTTTAGTTTAAGAGGCAGGGACAGGAAATCATTTTGAAATTTACCACTAGGAAAGCTAATTATCCTTTGGTCATAGTATGTGAATATCCAATGTTTAGTCTATTAAATATGTCCTTTTCTAAATTATTAGTTGATTAGGTTTATTCTTTTCATCTTAGCTGTAGTTCCATTGCACATATAACACATTAACTACCAGATCTTGCTGTAGAAAACTCAGCAGAAACTTCTTGTATCCTCCTTGAGATCAATATAATGTCCTTGTATCCAAGACTATTTATTTCCAGATGGCACCAATGAGATACTTCAGTAATACAGTGCCTTATTTTATGAAAACTAGTAGAACATGGCACTATGCTGCTCATAGTCCTGGTAGTCTACTTTGCATTAAAAATTGAAGCATAAATGGAACATATAATTGAGCTAGGTTTTAAATGTTTAAGCTGGGCAATTATAATACATATAAATGTCATGATACTGAGGTACTAAATGCATGATGGCAGCAAGCTAACATGTTAAACATGTTAATGTTAACATGTTATGCTTATGCACCGAAGACAAAATCCTTTTGTGTCCAATCACACTTGGCCAATAAAGAATTCTGTTCTATTCACATTAAAAAAAGGATTTGCCAATTAGTTGCATAGACAGAAGATATTGAAGTACCCATCCTACTGTGTTTTATTTTTGAACTGCTACTGTTGAGTTTGCAGCTCAGATAGGAGAAAGATATTAATGAAATTAGGCAGGATATAGAAAAAAACACTATTCAGCAGCTCTACAACCATTTCTGTCCTCTGCTGTGACATCCCCCCCTGACCCCCATCACTTAATTGCATTTGTTCTTAGTAGGCCGTGATAGTAAGATAGGTCTGTCTGGAAATTAAACTATTCTTTCCTCTCGCAATTTCTTTTTCATGTTAATTGGAGCATTAATATATGCCCACAATATACTGCTTAGGGGTTAGTGTACACCTAATACTTCAGTAGTTAATTTTTCCTATATATATATATAATGTATGTATGTATGTATGTATGTATACCAATATATACTGCAGAATTTTTCAAGACAATCATTGCTGATAACTTCACATTACTTCTCAAGTAACCAGACAGTTCTTTTGCCAACAGTTACCAATTTGTTTTCTTTCCTGCTTCAAGAAGAAAACTATTTTTCGAAGGAAAATTGTTTCTTTTTTCCATAGATCTTCAACAAATACATATAATACTAATTCCATGTTTTGTGTGCCATTTGATGTAGTGGTTAAGACACAGGCCAGAAATTTGAAAGCCATACATTCTAGTCTACTTAGTCACAAAACCAGTCATTTTACTTGCAGCCCTATGAAAGAGACAATGGCAAATCAAAAATCCTAAAACCTTTCCAAGAAAACAATGGACTTTTCCAGTCAGTTCCCAGGAATTAACACTAATTTGAAAGTACAATATTTTATGGGTAGGGGAATTTGAATTTTATAGCTTCTTTGGAGATTGTAGAATAGGCACTGGTATTAATACCTTTGGGTAGGAATAATTAAAAGTCACGAAGAGTTATATTTTAGGAATTCCATCTTCCATGAAGCACAGAGGGCTGCAATGACTTGCCCAAAGTCAGAAATTGAACAATCTGTAACCAACTGAGATATTTCCTGTTTAGACCTCTCTTTGAATCATACCGGCTTTCTTTGCATAATTTATCTAGAATTTGGATGATAGAATTCCTATCTCTTTTGAAATTTATATGTTCAGACCCAGAATAGTAAAATATATTGCAAGTAAATTGTGAGTTTTACTTGTGATCAAATAGTGCACAAAGAGCAAGATTAGTACTGGAATGGAAAATAAACATGCCCTAATTTTTATCTTGAAAATATCCTTGTGCGTATGATTCACTTCATGGTTTTTAGTGGCAAACTCATGCTGACTGTTTAGCTTGTTCACAACTTCAGAGAAACCATCCATTAGAGGTAATTATCCTACCAGATTGCAACCATTGAAAACAAGCAATAATACATTTTTAGTCTAGAGGTGACACAAGATTCTTGTTGTTTTTGCTATTAGAGACTAATTCAGCTTCCCTTTAGAATCCTATTCTGAATGCTTATTATAGGATGAAACAGAAAGCAGATATTAACAGGATTATTGTAAAGGTGATGGGCATTTGATGATAGAGAATCATAATGGGCTATAAATGTATCAAATAATTCAAAAGTGCACTTTGCTCTATAAAACTTGTAAGTATTGTGCTTGAGTAGGATTCCAAGTTTTCAAAATGAAGGATTTCAGTTTAGCTCAGTTTCATCTTATTCAGTCATATAATTGATTGGAATGAAAGCCATTCTCATAATGAACATTCAAACATTCCAAGAAGAGAACAGGTTCCTTAAGACTCTTGCATAACCTCATTCTGGTCAAGGCTCAAGTAAATAATGCCACATGGGAAAGAAAAATATCAGTGGATCATGTAGACTACTTTTCCCTTGTTTCATAATGACCCAATGAATGAAACCAAATAATGTGAGATTATTGCTGGAAAAGCCTACTTGGAGAAACCACTATGTCTGTGAAAGAAATATGGACAAATAAATGGGGACGTAGATTTACCAGTTACAGCCATTTCATATTCAAAATTTTTAAACAGTTCAGTTAAATTCTGGAACATACTAACAAATGATGTATTTTCAAACAAGGAATATATATAATTTCATGTATTTTCTATAAATTTATCAACAGTCCAATGTTTTTCTTAAAGCATTTATTGTAAAATTGAATTGTTAAAACTACATGACTATATTAGTACATTGAGTTATACAGTAAGAATCTGGTAGCCATTTCAATTGTATATTAAGATGATTACACTGTAAGACTCTGGTAGCAGTTTAAACTGTATATTAAGGCCTAGATGAATCTGCTTTCCTATTGCCCGAGTAGTCATATGCTAGAATATTATTTTCTAAAAATTCCAGATTATTGCTGCTTTAAAACTAATTTTTTTGTTGTTCATTTCTTCCATAGACAAAACTTGCCAATGGTACTTCAAGCATGATTGTGCCAAAACAAAGAAAGTTGTCTGCAAGCTATGAAAAAGAAAAGGAGCTCTGCATCAAGTATTTTGAGCAGTGGTCAGAGTCTGACCAGGTAGAATTTGTGGAACATCTCATTTCTCAGATGTGTCATTATCAGCATGGGCACATAAATTCATACTTGAAACCTATGTTGCAGAGGGACTTCATCACAGCATTACCAGGTATTCTACTTGGAGCATACAAAGAGATATACTTGTTTTTATTTGGAAGTGTATTTTCTGCCAGAAATTTAAATTATTTTGGCTTACATTGTTGTTTTGGATTTTCTTACTTGTCATAACATTTATGCTTCACTGGATTTTTTCTTTGATGAGCCTGTGACAATAGTTCAATTGTCTTTCAGCTAATCTATTGGCACATTCATTTATATACATACATAATAAATACATACAAACATAATAACTGACATTAATCACTGTTAGCTGAAGCAGAAGAAATCCTTACTGTCTACAGATTGACACTTTCATCTACATGATACTGTTTAGCAGAAAGCATTTGTCGTGTTGTGAACCTTGTTGTCTTCTTCGTATTGCAGCGTAACTGTTTTAGTAGTCCTTTTATTTGCCTTGAAGGAATTATCTTTTAAATGTTACTTTTCTTTTCCCCCATTTGCACTTAATGAATTTGCTGGAGGAGACCATGACAGAAAGAAATAAAAATTATCCAGATATTTGAGAAGGTTGTTATTGAGATATTTTTTTTTGGCTTGGCTGTCCTGAACAGGAAACACTTGGTACATAATATCCTGCTTAATCCTGTTAAGAATCATCTGATAGAAGCCTTTTATGTATCTGCCTACTTAAGTATAGGCATATGATCTTGAGCATCCCAAAATATACTTGTTGCTTTACATGCTTAACCATTGCTACTAATCAATGAGTCTCAGTCTCTAGGTCAGTTGTAACAAGAGCAGAAATGAAGCATTTGATCTCATGTGAAATGTTCAGTAGATACTCTGAGCAACTATGAATTGACCCAAGTCTCATAGATGACTTCTTTTATTGACAAAGGTATATTCTCAATTTGAGATACACTACCTGTTCTTTTAATTTTATAAAGTATTCATATACTCAGCTTGTATTTAGGCCTTGTGTGATGGAATGTAGTAAGAAGGTGGATTCCCAGAAAGGATGGCTGGAAGGAATTAAGAGGCAACTCAGTCCAGATATTACATATAGGGAAAAGAGGGTGAAGGCAACCCCTTGCTGATTGTTTACAGGGTATAGATGTAGATGTAGAGTTCTCAGTCTGTAAAGATTTTATATATAGGTTTATAAACTTGATTCTTCCATTTATTTATTGTAATGATTAGATTAATTGTAATTTAATGATTAATTAATTGTAGTCCGCTTACATTTTTTTGGGTAGAACACCAGCAATATGTGAAATTCTCATATTCTACTTTCTCCAAAATGGCAGAACTTCCCAATTGTCAATGTTCAATTGTATGTGTTTTCTTTTAAAACTAAATAAGAGACAGACAGACAGACAGTCAGACAGATACTTTTTTCAGTCACATCACTATTCTTACTAGATAATTCTGCTTGGGAGTTCATATTACGGTAGGAACATATATTCTTCATTGCATCAAAAGCCTTTAATTTTAGCACAAAGTAGCATTTGAACTGTTGGAATAAAAGAAATGCTATAGTGGCAAAATGAGAAATGTTCCTAATATACCAAGATTTTGTAGAATGCATCAAGTGAGAAAAGTCTTCCGTAGAACATCCCTCTAGTACTAAAACCAATAGAAATAGATTGGAATACTTCCTGAATTCTTTATCATCTTAAATGCTTTGCTGTTTCTTACCCAAAGGAAGCTACTCATTCCTGAACTTAACATGAGACTATTATGATCTCCTAGTAAGCTTCTCAGTGATCACTAACTGCCTTTACTTTTCTTCCAGCTCGAGGCCTGGATCATATTGCTGAGAATATTCTGTCATATTTGGATGCCAAATCTTTGTGTTCTGTTGAACTAGTATGCAAGGAATGGTACCGGGTGACATCTGATGGTATGCTGTGGAAGAAACTGATTGAGAGGATGGTCCGTACCGATTCATTGTGGAGGGGTTTGGCAGAGCGAAGAGGATGGTGAGAGTATCAAATATATATCTGCTCAGTAGGGGAAGTAGTTGCCAGTGATAATTTGATCATTTTACCTGAAAACTGGAGAATACCATTTAATTTTTGCTATGTATTTCTTATTTTGTCTGTTACTATTTTCTGAGGGTATATGTTTTCTCTTGATTCTAGAATTCATTCCAGAAGCCGCTGGCAGCAGGCACATCACCTTCATCAGGAGGCAGGGTACAACTATTTAGCTGCTCATTTAAGGCAGTAGGTTTTCTTAAAAGAGTACTGACGTGAATATTTTTCAGGCCCCTATTTCTTTTTTATCTTTCTCCCTCACCCTCATCCAAAAACTATCCTTAATAGTTGGGTAAAGACAAGTTGGGATTAATGTAGGACTCTGGTAAAACAAAATCATTTCTTCACAAGCAACAGAGATTACCGCCATGTTGCCTCATAAGAGTGGTTCATCTGTGCTGTCTCTTAACAATACTGGCCTAGTATTGCTATGGTGGGACTTCAGTTGTCCCCACTGCACTGCTTCCTTCTGATATAGGCAGTAATTTTAGTGTTTTTCTTTTCAGATGACTCTGAAAAGTCATCTCTGTTCCCATTATTCTCTAGTTATTGGTCCTATGTTTCCTGGTGGTCATTCTCTCAGCTGCTGCTGCTTCATTAAAGTAGTTTCTCTCCGAACCAGAACTCAAATATTTGGTGGGAAAATATTTTCTCTTAGCACAGAAATTTTATTGGCCCTTTATGGCCACTTCAAATCCAGAATCTGCAGGATTTGGCATGCCTCTTCTGGAAAAGGTTTCACTGCCCTTAAAGGATCAAAATCTGAATCCAGCATTGAGGGTGGATTGCTATATTGATAGTATAGAGAGCTTTTTATCAGATTTGTCTAATGTCAGATGCACCATTCTGTCAAAACTCCTGAGAGCTCATCTTTTTTTTTTAACTGCACCTTTTTCTTCTCAACTAGCACTTTTCTCCAGAAATATTTCATCTGCTAGCCTAGAGGCAGAAAGGCAAAGAATGCACCACAGGATTTAACGGAGTCTATTACACTTTACAATTCTCATATTACACCATTTGAAACCAATGTAACAAATAGATATAACACCTTTTAGGGATTTGAGTGGTGGGATGCGTATTTATTAAAATCAGTCAGGTATAATATTCTTCCATACCACAACTAAGATCAGTCTGTGACACATACCTAAAGAGTAATCAAAATCCAATTGTGGTACTATATAACGAGTAAACAAGTTTCTAGAACTCAGAAATAGAAGTTTATGTTATGAATAGGAAATCAACTTGGTTTTTTAGCAGACCTTTGGATTTGGAGATGTAATCTTTGCTCATAAAACCTGGAATACTGACTACTAAGCAATTAGCATCTGAAATTCATCATCTATTTCATATGCAGGACCAAGTCTGATGTTCTACTATTAACATTTTATTAGATGCTTCCCTCCTGGGATAACTCCTTTAATACACAATTTTCTATTCGTTGGGCCTCCATAGTTTTCTATGAGATATTTGGATATAAATATTTCATAAACAAGACAAAGTGATAGCCAAGGCATTTTAGCTTCTATTTATTTAAACAGTAATAATAATACAGCCACAATTTGCAAGTGCAAATTCTATTAAAAGCCTTGATATCATTAATACGTTGACATTCAATAGATTAAGAAAAAAAATAATGCTTGTAAAATATTCTTAGGTTTTCTAAAATGCAAGTCTGCACCCAGTTTTAGGAGCAAGTATACCCAAATTGCTTTTTTTCATGGTATTTGTAACAGCAAACATGACAGTCACAATTATCTGCATCTTCAAAACTTAGCATAGGGAAATGTGGTTTAATTTAAGAATTAACTCAAATTCCATTTATGGAGATCTTAATGATAGGTAGTCAGTAAAGCAGTAAAATCAGCAATAATGGGTTCTAACATTTTTCTGATAACATTAGAAATGTATTTCTTAAAGTTCTGTGCCAAGCATGGGATAAAAAAAAACATTTTAGCCTTAGAAAACGGATTGTAAATGAATATTTACTTAAGCTATATCACTATCCTCTTTGATTCTCCTTAGAAGAAACAATTATTAAAGCAAGAGGTATGTTTGCTACTACGGTATATAACAAAGCAAATATTTTTAGATTGCTGAGCTGCTCACATACAACAAATGGAGGTTTGAAAAATGTTATTCTTTGCTAGAGAAATGCAGACAGCTTGAAATGTGATCAGGGTCAGTGCCCCTGTGTCACATATTATTTCATTCTGTTTAATTTCTCAGTAAATTGTTTCTCTCTCTCTCCGAAAGCTACCTATGCAGTTGCTTTTATATGATTTTTAAACCACATGTGTTTGTTTCCTTATTCTAACTTTTTAATTTTTTTATCAGTTGGTTAGTAGATTTAACAAGACTGATTCATTATAGCTGCAAAGGAATAATCAAGTAGCATGTCTTCTGTAGTTTCTACTTCCCAGCATGAAAATGTAAAATAGTAATAAACTGTCAAAAGCCTAAGATGTAAAATAACATATATCCAATATGATATGTAGAAAATACGTTGGTGATAAATCATTTTGTAACCTAGCTGAATGTTTTATTTACTAATATATTCTCAGGAAATCCCAGCATTTCTGTTTATTAATATTCTTCACATCAGTAAAAACCTTGCAATTCCTGAAAATGCATTTTGGAAAATTTAAGATTAGAAGTTTTAAAATGGGGTGTTTTATTCAAATTTTTACCACTCTTGTAATTTTTTAAACAATATATCTTTCATGTGTCAGACCATCTCATCTACAAAGAGGCTTCTTAATACAGTTTCAAGGGTATAGGAAGGGAGAGATTTATAGGTGGAATAAACTGGTCTGAGAATTATTACAAGACAGTTATAAAAGGGAGAGTAGAGATTTAAGTGTCATACATCAGATGCCAGGATTGTACTTACAGATTTGTGTCCACCTCAGTTTTACAGACACAAAAATATTCATTGTGCTTTGTTTCTGCACAACACTGGATAGCCTTTTAATTTTAAAATGAGTATATTTTTAAAACTGTGCCAATGGAGAAATTTGATCCCGTTGATTTTCAAAACACATCCATTCCAAAACCAGAAGCCTTTACCGGTACTTAGAAGAACCAATAAAACGTATTTGTAATACTGCGAATTGACTGATAATGTTAACTATAGGGCTTGGCCTCAAAACAATTGTACTGTAAACCAAGACGTCATGTCATTCTGATGTCATTCTCATTTTAGGATCTCTTATTTAAATGTCCCTATGGTGATAGAAGCAATTTATGTAATTTTTTAACACCAGTCTAGAAAAAATTGCAGAATAGTGTTTCCTGGTGAATTGCAAATAGGGAAAATATTATTCCTCTCTAGCAGCACATTACAGGACATAGGGTTTATTGGCTTTTTTTAAAAACAAAAATATTTCAGGGTTTGAATATTTTCTTTAAAGTTATTTATTGTGCAAACTATTAGAAGCAATATATCAATTTTATAGTAGTCTTCAACTTCAGTTGGGACTGGGATTATTGTCATATGTTGATGCAGTTGTAAAGTAAGACATCATGTGACCACAACAATGGTAATCCCAGCACCCACCCACCCCATTGCAGTTGTTAACCATGAATTATGTGTCGGTAAGCAACTACCTACCCCAGTGAAAGCCATTGTGGTTCTGGTTGCTCCCAGCCTTGAGCCTCAGTAAGGTAAGAGGCTGCCTCCAACTCACCCTACTCACCTGTCTCTCCTCATCTCTGCCCTTTGGCCAACCTGCACTCTGCTTTGTGACTCAGCAAGCAACTTCAGAAGTTGTGGCTCTGGAGTTGCTTGCTGTGTTCCAGTAAGCTGTGCCCGGCACCAACTTAGTTCCAGCTGCGGTCAGCCTTGCTATCCTGCATTCCAAGACCCCTGCTGCCCTGTGCTTCACCATCCCAACTCAGCTTCATTTTCTTACTTTTGTTGCAGACAAGGTATGCCTGGCCCAGCCTGATTACTGGGCCGGGCTAGGCTTCAGTTGCAGGGGAAAAAAAAGAAAAGCTGAAAGCAATCTGAGTGGCAAGTACTTCTTTGTAAAAAGCTCCTGGGGCTCAGCATGCCAAAATGTCCTTTGGGCATAGTTGCCCTGCATACATTCTTCAGTCAATCTCTGTTCTTTGACATTAAGCTGACTTCAAAGCACCTTGGCTGGTACCCTTCAATCAGCTGAGTTTAACATCAGTGCCCATTCATTTCACTTGCTCTCCCTGCCAAGGACTTACAGTATGCTGTCTCGTGCATCATGCCCATCTCCAGCCTACTGCTTCTTCCACCGTAAGATTGGAAGTTAGGAAAACACAGTGGAACAACAGACAAGAAAAGTGTCTCAGAAATTAACTCTTGCCCTACCTAAATCCACCTGGCTTCCAATTCTCTTCTGACGGGCATTCTCAATCTCTAGCTGACCTCTGCTTCCAGATCACTTTCTAATCCTGATCCACAGCTAATTTTTATGAATATAGAAAAGAGGGGCATTTTGGTGCAGCCCGCTCCAGGAACTTTTTTACAAGGGTGTGTTGGCACATTGCCACGCAGACAGAGCTTTTGGCTTTTTTTTTCTTTTTTTCTTTCTTTCTGCAGCTGAACACCGGGCCCAGCAGCCAGGCCAAACATGCCTCAGCAGCAGCAGGAACAAAAAAATGGAGAAGGTGAGCTGGGGCACATGGCAGTAGGTATCTCAGAGTATAGGATGATGTGGGCAACTTCTGGGAATGCCCTGGGGTGGCTTTGACTTTCTTTGGCTGTTTGCCAATGCACAAGATAGAGTGCAGGATGGCCAAAGGGCAGACATAAGGAAAAATAAGTAGGTTGAAGAGCTAGAAAACCTTTGTGGTCATAAATGCAGGCAGGCTGCCAGATGCCTGAGTTGACCAGAGAGTTAAACCCATGACCAGAGAGGTACTACAATGGCTGTAACTTCAGGCACGAATTGTGAGTGCAGTTTTTCAATCATGTAAATGAACTTTTAAGTCAAGGATTGCTTGTACTGTTTGTTCGTTTGTTTGTTTGTTTTTGGTTTGTTTGTTTGTTTGTTTGTTTGTTTGTTTGTTTAAAAATAGGAAACAATTGTGGCCATAGTGTGGGAGCTGGTTCCTCAGTTTCAATAATACAGTCTTGAGGCCCTCCTGAAAGGAAAGTGCTGAGATGTTATATGTGGTCAACACACCACACATTGCATATCACTGAATTTAACCTTTGGAAGTTGCCGTCCATTATGCATATTGTTTCACCAATTTTCTTGAAGAAAATCAGAGTCTCTGTGGAAAGAAAATTTTGAAACTTTCTTCTAAAGCATTTATGACCTACAACAGTAGTTTTAACAATAAGACAAATTATTTCCCCTATTGTCCAGTGACAACTAACAGAGATGTGTTCCTTATCAAAACTGGAATCTGTAGGTATTTTTCCAACACTTCCTTTATTTTTTTATTCATAATCCGCTGAGAAAAATGCTTCTGTATCTTCCTTCTAGTGCAATTGCCCCATTTCAAAAGACAATATTAAAGGGGAAAATAAATAATGTTTTCTAATTTTTTTATAATAAACTTTCTCTACCAAGCAGTTGGAATGTTTGAAATATTAAACAACCTTGTACAAACTAAACTAGATAACTGAAATTAATACTATTTCATTTCTTTCTTTAAGGGGACAATATATTTTTAGAAACAAACCACCTGATGGGATAATACCACCAAATTCATTTTACAGAGCACTTTATCCCAAAATTATACAAGATATAGAGGTAAGAGTCAGAGAAAACAGATGAAGGAAGTAACTGGATAGGATGGTTACAGAACTTTCATTTCGGCTCATTTTGACTGTTTCATCTATGACTTTCCTGCCTCCAGCTAAATGTGATATGCGTTTACATTGAATTAAAAAGGAATATGAAGCCTATACATTTTCCTGAAAATCATATGTCTACTTCACATAAATATGCATTAGTTTGCTTTTGAATCACTTATATATCTTGTAGGCTAGATCAATTTATAATTAGTATTTCTATTCACTGCAGGGTGTTCCAATACTTAAATGCAGAGATACACATTTGGTGGCCCCTCAAAATTTTAGGTGCAACTTTTTATTTAATACAAGATGAAAACTTAACAAAGAGAAGTAAACATGTACACACAATCTATGTATATATATACAAAATTTCTATGGGGATATAACAATGGCCTTATAACGCGGCCGCGTGGGTAGTTACGGGGGCCTCCCGTTACTCCCGTGTGACACCTCTCCTGCGCGAGCTGCACTGGCTACCGGTAGTTCTC
>JANHFM010001967.1:56355-66599 GCA_032468115.1 Grayia smithii
GTGTGTCTTATACTCTGAAAAATATGGTAGATGCTGATATACCATATTTTTCAGAGTATAAGACACACTTTTCCCACCCCCTAAAAGAGGGTGAAAATTTGGATGCATATTATACATCAAATGTAGCCCGGCTCATCTGTCGGCCCCCACCCTTTGGCTATTTTTGGCCTCTGTGCGTTGTGTTTTAGACCTGTTCCAGGCTGCAGGGATTGCCACAGACCATCACTGCCTCCGTGCCTCATGTTTTCAGCCTCCAAACTCTCTCTTTCAGACCTGTTCAAGGCTGCGGGGATCGCTGGAGCACATCACCGCCGATCACCGCCTCCGCGCATCAAATTTTCAGTCTTTGCATATCACATTTTCAGCATCTACCCGCCCTGCTTTTGGCCTCTGCATGTCGCGTTTTCAGGTGGTTCCAGGCACCAATCCCCACCACCTGGAACTGCCTGAAAACACAATGCACAGAGGCCAAAAACGGGGCATGTGGAGGCTGAAAACACGATGCGTGGAGGCCAAAAATGTGATGCACGGAGGCGGCGATTGGTGGCAATATGCTCTGGCGATCTCCGCAGTGTTGAGTGGGTCTCAAACAGAGCATTCAGAGGCTGAAAATGCAAGGCACAGAGCCAAAAATGCGAGGCACATAGGTGAAAAATATGAGGCACAGAGGCGGCAATGGTCTGTGGCAATCCCTGCAGCCTGGAACAGCTGATTGGGGGTATTCCAGGAGTCTGATCTACCCACCAATCAGCTCTTCATGTTGAATCAGGCTGCAATAATGTGCTGAAGCTGACCTGCCTATTTGCTATTTGCTGCAAGGATGCTAGCCAGACGAATACCAACAAATGCTGGTAGGCAGAGGCCCAATTTTTTTTTTCTTATTTTCCTCCCCAAAAACTAAGGTGCGTCTTATACTCCAGAGCATCTTATACTCTGAAAAATACGGTATTATATTAAACAGAAATATCATTTTTCTGCAACGTCTTCCTGTTAGTTGAGGACAGAAAGAATATTTAATAATGATAAGAACGTAAATGGATTGTTGATGAGATAAGCAATGCAAAATGCCCACAGAGGTCTCTAATTTGAGCTTTCTGTTTCTCAAAACAATTTCCTTTGGATTTGTGACTTCACTTTCTGTGAAATCTGGCATTTCTCCTCAGAATGATTGTGTAAGCATGGGCTTCCTTTGATATCTCTGCTGACTTCCCATAGAAGGCATTTAGAAGATCTGCCTCAAAGGAGAAGGTTCGTTTTAGAAGTCAAGACACTCAAGCATGAAGAACGGTACTTTCTGAGGGACCATAATTTCCAAATCAAAAGAAGATTGATCTCACTCAACATGGATGCTTTTGGCCTGGTCCCCATGCTAAGTGAGTTACCTTTTCCTCAAAACTCTTCTTCTTTGCTCTAACTCTTGCTGCTTGTTGTTTTTTGTTTTTAAATTTCTGCTCTCACACCATTCTTACTAAAATGAAAACTTTAAAATTTAAAATTGTAGCTAACAATGCATCTTGCTTTTATGAGCAAAAGAAACTTAAAAGGCCTCTGTGATGTAGTTTTGAAACTTGCCTAGGTGAATTTTCTTTAGATTTAAATATTGATCGACGTTGGAATTTCAAAGCACCTGATGTTGCAACTTTGCTAGCAGCAGAAAGCAGATTAGTTTCTCTTGGATACCCTGGATAATGTGAAATATGTAACGTGATAATCCTATATGGCGTATCTTTAAATAAATGCAATACAGCTTCAAAGGAAGGTTGCAATTCTAGGCACATTGCACAAGGAAGGAGATGTGTTGGATTCAGCTACTGCTTTGCAGCAACAAACTGTTGATATGCATTGTCCATCGTCATTTGAATGATGCATTGTCAGGGATGGGCTTCAGATCTTTTATCAATGGGTTCGCTGCCCCATTGCTGGGTGGGCGTGGCCATGGTGGGTGTGGCCTAGTCGGCCACCTGCACTACGTTTGGTAGGGAGGCATTTTTCACCCTCCCCAGGCTCCAGAGGCTTTCCTCGAGCCTCCGGGAGGGTGAAAACAGCTTCCCCAGGGTCCATAGGCCCTCCGGAGGCTGGAAACAGGCTTCTGGAACCTCCAGTAGGCCCGTATTTTGCCCTCCCAGGCCCTCCATGTGGCTCCTGCACTTACCTGGAATGATGAACGGGCCGCATAGAGACTCCTGGGAGGGGTGGGGCAGGGTGGGGTAGGCATGGCCAGCCAGGGGTGGCATTTGGGGGTTTGTCGAACCCTGGCAATCCTTGGCTAGAGAATCGCCCAAACTTTGCCAAACCTACAGTATACCCAGGGGTGAAATCTAAATTTCGTTACTACCGATTCTGTGGGCATGGCTTGGTGGGCGTGGCAGGGGAAGGATACTGCAAAATTTTCATTCTTACACCCCTCCAGGGGAAATTTCCATTCCCACTCCACTCCAGAGGAAGGATATTGCAAAATCTCCATTCCCACCCCACTCTGGGGCCAGCCAGAGGTGATATTTCCCAGTTCTCTGAACTGTTCAAAATTTCCGCTACCAGTTCTCCAGAACCTGTCAGAACCTGCTGGATTTCACCCCTGCTTTCAAGCCTTCTTGAATTTTCCAAATGGTGTATAGTTGTCTATCATACTTTATTCATAGGGAATAAAGACTATGACTTTATATGTGCGAAATACACAATTACCAAACCGGTTGTTAAGCCGGAAAGATCCCACCACTGGCTATGAGTTACTAAAATAGCCATCATATAATTATGTAATTTGGTTTTTTCACAACCAATTTCAAATATAATATGGATAAGTAAGTGATAGAGAAAAAGTAAGGAAAAAGTGGATTTACAAGATAAATGAAGTGTACTAGTACCCTGTCACATGCAAAATTATTTTATAAATTATTGAGAAGCACTCAAAAGACTTCATTCATTTAAAGAAATGGATATTAGGATTATAATAATTTACAATACTTGAAAATCATCCATAATAAAGTGAACAATAATGAAACTAATAACCTAAGGAGCCAGATATAAGTAATCAGAAAAATCAGCTCACAGTTTAGCTGTTTCCTATTTCTCCATGTGTTTTATTACACATATTCACAACTTAAATACTGTACTCTTTTTCTTTCATATTATATATAGTACTAGGCACTTGACAGTGAACATGAAATTGATCACCAAACTCTAAAGACAATACAGTAATATCCCACACAGAATTTTTTTAGGGAGGCACCTTCAAGTCAGTTTTTGACTCCTAGCAATTACCTGGAGCAGTTCCTGCAGTTTTCTTGGCAAAATTTTTCAGAAGTGGTTTGCCATTGCCTCTTGTTTAGGGCTGAGGGAGAATGACTCGTCCATGATCAGTCAAGTGTCTTTGTTTGAAGAATTTACATGGCAACACACTTACTTTCAGTGACTCTAAGTGGCTTATTTAAAAAAAAAACCCAACATAACAAGGATAAAAACAATAATCCCCCAGCCCCCTGATGACAACAAGCCACTTGATGGACTTCATCCCATTCTGGGTTTCCCAGGCTCATTGGCAGAACCAGGTCTTCAGGGCCTTGTAAAAGAGTGTCAAAGTGGGGGGCAGTCTAATCTCCGTGATGATGAAAGGGAGGGAGGCACCACAGAGAAGACCATTCTTCTGGATCTGCCAGATATACTTCCTTAGGTACAGTTAGATATAGTTTCTACCCAGCTGGGTCAAAACCATCTTTCTGCACACAAATGTACAGATCAATTTCTAAAGCAGGCACTCCTTGGTATCCTCTATTAACATTTTTTAAAAATGTGTTTTGTTTTCTGTTTAAGTTAACAAGGCTAACTTTTTTCTTAAGTCCTACACTTACAAAGGATGACATATACACCTATCAAAAGAGTTTCATATTTTCTATAGTGGTCTGTTCTTCACAAAGTAAAAAAAAAGTCTCAGGGAATATATTAGAGGAAGACTGATAGCTGTAAAAAAAAAGTAGAACTCAGTCTTGATTCCACTCTCCCTGCTTTCTACTACCTCAGTTAACCAAGACAAATTGATTCTGACATATTAATTATAAGCTCAGCAAAAAGGTTGGGCTTGATTCCTGAACATTGAAATTTGTCATTTTCTTATTTGATAATTACTGCAAGTGACTTCAAATGAAAATTATAATTTACAATGATAACAATAGTAATTACCTATATGTAAATATATATTGCATTTCAGCAATTTCAAATGAGTCTTTCTGCTTCAATACCAATAATAAGTAACAAAACAACACTATTGTTTTATGGGATATAACTTACAGGTATGGAATAAATTTCAGTTGCAGCAGTTATTTAGAATGTACCTGTCAAAGGGTTGGGCATTTTAAAATCTCTTGGTACTTTATATAATATGGGCATGCATAAGTGCACCAGTGTGCCTACTGTTACCTTTATTTGTATTCATTTCATGTATTCAAATCATGTATACTTATATATATTATCTAATGGTGCTTGACAAAATAAATAAATATTATATTTTTGAAGTCCAAATTAAAGAGCCAACTATCACTACAGTGCTGCTTTTCAACTGACTGAAAAGGTCAGTATCTCAAAAAGTCTATATGTCCTAATAATTCACCTCATAACTTTTCTGAAGTTGTGACTCTTAAGTGTCAATCAATTTGGTGTGAGATTTAAGGATAGAAATCCTTATTGACGATTGTAGCAACTAGACATAGCATATGAGATCATAATGGTCACTGAATGGTTTCTATGGATATAGCCAACTGTACATAAACAAAAGAACTGTTTTGCAATACATAGGCAATGATAAAATAGTATTGATACTATCTGGATTGATTCAGATTGCTTTATGTTCATACACTGAAGTGAACCATCATTTTTTAATAAGCTTAGTTTGCATAATATGTTAAACCATACAGCATGGTTTACAAAAATAGTAGCTACTTTTCATAAATCAATCCTAAGACTAAAAGCAAATACCGTAACTCAACATTATGACTTGCTGCATTATGTAGGAGCCCAAAGCAGACTATTGTTATCAGTGGGGTTTAAGTTAGTAATTACTCATTTAGCTCCAACTCAATTCATCAGGCTTACTCTGACTTTGACTAAAAATCAGTTCAATTGTATATACAAATTGAACCTTTATGAAGCTAATTGATATAAATATACAGATAAAATACGTGGCAGAGTACAGTAAAGAGAGATGAAGCTAGATATGGCTATGGCTTTAGTGGATAAAAACAATGGGGAGAAGAATTACATTGACTTAAGAAACAGTGAGAGGGAAATGAGAGATGGAAGAGCTGAAATGAATATTTTTCCCTATTGCCTCTCCAAATCTTCAAAATGTCTGGCATACAAGGAATGCTTGACAAAACTATAGATGCCAGATTGTTTGCCAAATCTGACTAGCAGTGTCTCTGTAAAGTTCAAGTGCTAAACTTCCCATTCAACCCTGACAGAAAGCTATTCTGTACTTGGCTTGCTGAGATGACATAGAGATCTTGCTTAGACTGTTCAGTGAAAACTGAGTGTAACATCTTCTGACAATAACCTTGAAAATAAGCAAAGCTTTTATTTTCTAATTACTTAATATGCTGCATCGATACACATTAATAATTTAACTAACAAACTCCTCACTATGTTCCTGCGATCATCTGCATCAGAATAGGCTGGAAGAGGTCCCAAGGACTGCGTTCCACACTCTGTATTTAACAACATGTTTGCTCCAAGGTTTGAATGTTTCTTGTAGTGAAGGCCATGTCCCAAAAGGCCATTTCCTGGGCACTTGACCGTATTCTTGGTGATGATGCAATATCTCTATGGCAACCACAGTTTACTGAATCTTCTAGCTGCACAGAGATAAGAAGAAAGAGAAATTTGCTTCTCAAATCATTTGATAACCAACAAGGTTCCAGAAACATCCGAGCTAGCTGGGCATTTATATGCATTTGAATAAATCCATTAGCAAATGAAGCATAAACTTACCCTACCCAAGCCACATAATCTTTGGAAGGGAATTAGTTCAAAATACTTCCCTAATAGATCTTAAGGAGATCTAGATCGAAGGGATCAAATCATACATTCTCCAACAAAGTCTAATTCAGTAGTATAACATTGCAGAAGATGCCGAGTACAGTATCTTTTCTCAGTATAGAAAAAGAATTACTGGGAAAAACAAGCTGTGGATATATATATATAAAATCTCTTTTTGATTTTCCTTCAGATGTTGTTGTTGTTGTTGATGGTGGTGGTAGTGATGATGATGACAGAATAAGAGTCTTTTAAGAGTCTTTTCCAAGACTCTTGGAAGAGTCTTTGGAGACTCTGCTCAAGCAAGAGACCCTATACCATTTCAGACAAATAGTTGTCCAATCTCTTCTTAAAAACCTCCAGTCTTTGACCCCCCCACAACTCATGAAGATGAATATGATTTCATATTCATATACTAGTCTTCTTCCAAATACAGCTTTGATAATATACAAATGAATATGTAGCTAGTAAGATTAAGTGCAAATTTTAGGAGCCAAATTTCACTGAAAAACCTGTTAAGTGGAAACATGCTATTCTTCTTGTAGTTCACAAACACGTTTTAATAGTTTAATATAAAAGCTTTATCACGGTGCTTACAATATTTTTAAAATCACCAAAATAACAGAAAGTTGTTCAGAATTCCTCTTGACATCAGTTATTTTTTTACTATTTTTGATAAAATTACATGATGAAATTATTGCTGATGATTTCAATTTCACCTTAGATATTCATAAAGTAGCAATAGGTGTGTTCAAGTAGTTTGTTCTTTTGTAAAGTGGATAGTAAGAGATGGGCAAGTAAAACAAATCTCCCCTGATAGATGGCACACTATGCTAGTGATACAGAGGATGTGTTAGTTTGGGGAATTCTGGGAGTTGAAGTCTTCACATCTTAAACTGCCAGGTTTGAAAACATTGGTTTAGAATCAGAATGTAAAGAGAAAATCTGTGGAACAATGGTGCAAAATGTTTGGCCCATGGGCTGCATACAAAATACTTGCATTCCATTTGCAACACTGGATGTTCCCCTTCAATAGAGTTATAGTGGTGAGGAACAAAATTGAAATCCACTTGTGCATTTATGGTAGCTAGGGAAGATTTTAAGGAGCAAATAGTTGATTTAGTGGTGCAGTTATTTGAGGCACCATGTTGCCTTCCTCCCAAAATAGCTCCTTTCCCCATCTCCTTTGGGAGTGTGGTTTTAACATGTCACATGGTCTTGAGTCAAAGCAAACTTATTCCCCAGTTCCAGAGAAATGGGCTTATATGCAGTGGAGACCGCACACATCATTTCTTCTTTTAGTTCATCTCTCCATTTCAGTAACTCTGATGACCTAACAGCAGGTTATTTTTGTATTCAGTAGTGCAGCTCAGACTGAACTCTGTAGCTTCATTTATATATATATATTTTAAAATATTTTATAGTCGGGACTTGGTCTACTGATATATTACATGGTTAAAATATTTATCATTTTTCCCCTTTTTTAGAAAAATGAATGAGACAAATGAGATTTTTCTACAATAAAATGCGGATTAGTCCCAAGTTACTGGAGTGCTTTGCAGCTGAAGTAATATATTGATCTTTCTAAATGGGATATGTATAAGATCAATTACCATGGAGTTCAGGGCTTATCTTCTGCCAGACTGTTCCATTATCAGATTGCCAGCAACCATTTTGGAAGGGCAGGAACAGACAATACCACTCTCCACTCACCCATTGTGAACTCATTCTCTGGATACTTTTCCTGCTCCACACTCAAAACAGATTTTTATTCCTGTCTGTTCAAACACTGCCGATTTGCCTGCTGTGCTTAATTTTCTTCTAAGCCAGCTCCCACATTTCACTTTGCTAGAAATAAAATAACCTCCTCAATGCATTCAAAAGCTGCCAGATTTAATTAGGTATTATTAGTATTATTATGGTTAGTCACACAGTCAGCCAGATATTTAGACTGGATTTGGCATTTTTATCCACCTATTGTTGTTAGTTGCAAAGTCGTGTCCTACCCATCGCGACCCCATGGACAACTTTCCTCCAGGCCTTCCTGTCGTGTCCTCTACTATCCCCATCCAACCTAGTGAGTCTTTCCCAAAGACCTGGGATAGGCAAATGTTGCTTGGTGATGTTAAATTTATTGTCGCATTATGTATGCTGTTCTATTGTTTTGCAATTGAGTGATGGTGATTTTGTCAATGCTGATAGTGTTCAAATGTTTTGATATTGCACCCAAGGCACCTATTACTATTAGTACTATTTTTGCTTTCTTTTTCCATAGCCTTTCTATTTGTAGGTTTTTGCATGTTGTAATTTTCTCCATTCTCTTCAATTTTGCTGATTCCAGATACTGTCGTGTCCACTCTCCAAACTTTTTTGTGTTTCTCATTGACAATTGTTAAGTTTGGAGTGTTGTGTGGCATCTGCTTATGTGTTTGAATTCTGAAGTCCTACAGCAGTTTAGCTTCTTCATTTTGAATTACTTCATACATTTTGTGATCCCATTAGATCTTACTTGCACACATGGTCTTTCTTGCAGAACTTCCAACAGATCTTTGTTGCTATTTTGTCATGCTGTTGTTTGTAGTCAGTCTGTGTGATTGTCTTGCAGAATCATTCTATATGGTCCACTGTTTTTCAGCTTCTTTGCAGAGGCAGCATTTGCTTTGTTGCTGTAATCTCAATTCTGACTCAATTCTTGGTCTCTTTCTTCAACTTTTTTGTTCTTAGCCATTGCCAGATCTTTTATCTGTTTGCCTGCTAGGTTTGTTGTGTACTGGACATGTAATATTTTGCCTTGTCATGTCTCCTTTCTAGTCTTCATTTGGCCTTTCTTAAAGGACAATTTGGTCTTTCCAATAAGTCTTCACAGTATACTAGCTTCAATGCATTTTCTTTACTGTCCTTCCGATATTCTTCCATTGTCTTTTCTTCTTCAACCATTTGATGAAGTTGCAACATTTTACTCCCATATATTTTCCTTGGTATGTAGAATTTGTCAACATTGCTGCATAGATGGAGGACATGATTCATTGCCATTATTTTTCTGGTCTTCCTATCCATGGTTTTTAGTTCTGCTCAACTCCAAAAAATGTACCTCATCTCTGTCTGGACAATCTAAAAAAATATGATGATCCAGTTTATACATACATTTTTATCTTGGTTGGATAAAAATGTTCCAAATTACATGCAGAGTCTCCATGGGATGATGAAATTCTTCACTATAGACCAGTGATGGCTAACCTTTTTCGGACCAAGTGCCCAAAATGCCTGAACCCCAAAATAAAATGTGCATGCAGCCCCAGTGCATGCCCCCTGGGCATGCATGCATGCCCCCCACATGTGCCCTGCACCCATGCATGCACAACAGAGACTCAAAGACCAACTGGCTGGTGTGAGATGCACATGCTTACGCAGTGGAGTTGAACTGAGGCAATGGCTCCCATGCCTACACAGAGGGCACTGCATGGCATGGGAGCCATAGGTTCACCATCACGGCTATAGACTGCTTTTGTTATGTGGAAATAATAGGGAAGTGCAGAGAAATGCCTTTTTAATGCCTGGAGATAGGCAATGAATTAAAAAAAATTCTTATGTATGCCAAAACTGAGTTGATCCTTTCACATTAAAAAAAATCAATTTCTGGTCCTTTGTTATTGCTAATCTACTTCAAATTACCCAAAGATCTAATAAACAAAGCTCTTTATCCTTGCACTCCCTAATTTTCCATTTCAACATTAGGGGCACTGTGACAAACATGTATTCATTCCTTGACAGAGAAATCAGTAGAACAGCTACTCTGGAGGTGGAATGTTTTACAAACACTGCCTTCAAGTGAATTTGTTTTGCTGCAACAAGCAGCTCTTGAGTTCAGGCACTGGCTGCAGCTTTGAAAATAGTTTCAAACACAACTCAGGGGAAAATTCTAATAAACGATGTAATAAAGAATCCTGCCATTTCAAAATGTTGAATGTTCTTAAATACAAGAGTACAAAGTTGGACCTTAAAAATGCAAGACAGAAAATCAACTCGTTTGAGCTGTGCTGCTGGGGAAGATCCTGTGTATTCCTTGGACAGAAAAAGTCATTAACAAACAAATAGTGGAAGGCATAACACCAGACATGGCAAAATTACAAAACTGTGTCTCACTTATTTTGGCCATATTGTGTGGAGGAATTCACTGGAGAAAGGAATTATGTTTGGAAGAATTAGAAGTAAAAGGAAACCAG
>JANHFM010001967.1:104180-117375 GCA_032468115.1 Grayia smithii
CACTAATTGCAAGCAGCTGGACTTAAGTGGAGACACTTAGCCAGTGCATTAGCAATCTGCGCCACCAAAGACTCTTAGTTCTTCTCTCTGTGAAAGACGTGAGAACATAATACTTTTAATGATGAAAATGGATGGATGGATGGATGGATGAAAGAAAGGAAGACTTTGATATGGCCCAGCATTGGGTGTTTATAAAGAATTATTTAACAGAACAGAATAATATAAATCTATCCATGTTTTATAATACTAGTCTGTTTTTATGTGACATTTCAAAATAATTTATCACTACAATATTAATTGCCTTATTCTGTACTCCAGTTTTTGAATAGACATGCCTAAATGCATTTTCTTTGTGTGCAGAACAAGCAAAACCTTTCTTTACTCGAGATCCATCACAGTTGATAGGGACACTAATACGAACATCACTGAAGAAAAGTACTATGGGATTTGGATTCACAATAATTGGCGGAGACAGACCAGATGAATTTCTACAGGTGAAGAATGTGTTAAAAGATGGACCTGCTGCACAAGATGGCAAAATTTCATCAGGTAAA
Organism: Grayia smithii; assembly: GCA_032468115.1. NCBI lineage: Eukaryota > Metazoa > Chordata > Lepidosauria > Squamata > Grayiidae > Grayia > Grayia smithii. Next base: position 104,735 of record JANHFM010001967.1, read on the forward strand.
TGTGGTTTTACAAGTTTTAGTGTAGTAGGATCATAAAAGAGTGGTATTTTAGATATTCAGGAACAATTCATTTTTTCTTTCCCAATTAAAATTCATTTATTTATTACTAAAATTTCTATGGACCGCCCTTCTTAAGCTCATAGTTCTGGGCAGTGAACAATATAGAAATACAAAAATACAATGAAAGAACAACTATTATAAATACAAAATGCAAAAGTTAAGGCTTCTCATAGAGCATATAGATGATGCCGACAGATGACCTTACCCAGTGTCTTTGTGTAGATGTTAAATAGGAGTGTAGAGAGCATTAAAGCCTGACGCATACCATTTAGTAGAGATCTAGGTGCATCATAGGGCAACAATTTTTCAATCAAAGTACTTCAAATGGGCTTGCTTACAGAATATATCAAAAATCTGAGAGCCATGACACCTATAGAACTGAAATTTGGCTAATTTTATAAAACATTTTATGATATAAAAATGATCATAAGACATTTTATGAGATCATACAAAATGTCACAAAACACTTCCTGAAAAGTTTTAAGAACTTCTCAAGTACAATAAAAGTCCTGCCATTGTTGAAGGCATTGAGGAATCTGATAAAAAATATATCTCTGAAATGATTACTCAGGAGGTCATATGTTGTTTAGTCTACCAATATAATTGAATTAAAAAGTCATATATAATTTAGGCTTTAATACATTAGCACATGAGTCTTATCCTAACATTCTGTTTTTCACTTAGGAAGTACATAAACAATCCCCAAATCCAATGAAAATAAGTATTTAAATGTCAGTTCTTAACAAATACAAATTAAGTTCAAGGCAAAATTCAGGGAAAATGGTAGAATCAGATACAATATCTCATCATTATTATTCTAAATTTTGATTGGGAGATGCCCAAAGTTTGTTGTAAGATGGATGGCTATATAAATGTTTTAAATAAATAAATAAATGTTAATAATTCTCCACAATGAGGTTACTAAGATTATTTTAACATATATGTAAATATATTTATGTTAATACTTTATTCATTTTTAATAGGTGATGTCATTGTAGATATAAATGGTACATGTGTCCTTGGCCATACCCATGCTGATGTTGTCCAGATGTTTCAATTAGTTCCTGTCAATCAGTATGTGAATATGACGTTGTGTCGTGGATATCCTCTGCCTGATGAAAGTGAAGATCCTGTTGTAGATATTGTTACAGCTACTCCTGTCTTAAATGGCCAGCCAGTTACAAAAGGAGATACCTGTATACTCAGTCAGGATTTAATTCCAGGAACAGTGGTTTTGGATCACAATAGTAAAACTGGACATATATTAGTCAATGGACGCCTGAACGGTCCTTCAGCAATAGACTTTGGAGAAGAAAGGGCTACAGGGTCTTCTTCAGGATGTTCTCAAACAGAAATGGTCACAATTCCTCTGATCAAGGGTCCTAAAGGTTTTGGATTTGCAATAGCTGATAGCCCTGCAGGACAAAAGGTGAAGATGATTTTAGACAGCCAGTGGTGTCATGGACTTCAGAAAGGGGATGTAATTAAAGAGATTTATCATCAGAATGTACAGAATTTAACACACATCCAGGTAGTAGAAGTTCTGAAGCAGTTCCCAGTTGGAGCAGAGGTGCCACTGCTTATCCTAAGAGGAGGTATGTAAATGAATTTGCTATAATTTAAAATGCCTGTGTTGCTTTCAAACACAATGTAGTACTTCTATCTAGTGTCATTGACAACAAAATGCAATGATGCCAGAATGATGGCATATGCACAGTGATAGAATCATGCAAATTCTGTGATTAGGTGTTTTTTTTTTTTGCATCAAGACATCTGATGCAAATATGTATTTGTGGCATTTTGGAATTATGACAAAATGCACATATGATCTTACTGTGGTTGCTCATTGCTTCTCTTAAGTTTGTATTTCTACATCCATGGTAAAAGAAATAATGTAAAAAGCACTTCCCATCACTTTTCTATGAGTCTCTCAAAAGATGCAGTGAGTGTTTCTAAAGGTCAAATATCTATCATCTCTCCAAAAGCAAAATTCTTTTCCATTTATATCTGACTGGCAAGATTTTCATAGGAACATAAATATGTAAAAGTTGTATACCTGAGTGGTGCTATGTAAAGACCTCACTTGTAGTTGGTTGATTGTCTCTTCGTTTGTCTTAGTCCACTGTCTTTTATGTATATGGCTTTTTATTGTTATTTTGACTTCTTAATCTCATGTCAGTAGGGGTCAGTTAACCAATGTAAAATATCATTTAAGCTTGTTTTTCTTTATGGGCTTGATATTAATATTGACTTTATTACATAGAGTTATATAGTTATATTTGTCATAATTGTATTTTGAAATGGCAGTAGATACTGTTAGCAAAGTTCATTCAGTATAAATTGATTATTGCTGACATGGCTAAATTATACAAATCTACTGCCAAACATTGCTGGGTCTATATGTTGTTGAGGATAATGTAGAAGTGTAATGGTAGAAAGTGTTTGCTTTTTATTCAATAAGTCACTTTCATGCATTTTTAAAAATACATTTTGGTTACTAATTATCATTGAGCATTCTATTTGTACTAAAACTGTGAACTTCTCATGTAATGTAGTACAGTAGCTGTTTTACTCCCCATTTATGATCTATTGATCTAATTAAAATATAACAATGAATTGGAAAATGCTATGTTATTGATATTTTTATATTGGTGATAAACTGATTCTTCTCATTGTCTTTGGGAAAATATGGAAGTTTGCCATTAATTGCAAATAATCTCTTGATGCAGATAAATTCATCTTTAAATATTTAGGAAATTGGTAGAATGGTAATGGGCCAATACAAAATAGTGCCTGTGACACCTAAAAATTTAAAGTAATATTTTAAACATTGGAATTGGGGGAGGGATTTTGAGTTGAGTTTGATTTGATTTAGTTTGGGTTTTTAAATATTTTTTTTGCATGGGAATATATGTGAGTGTGTATATCTGTGTAAAAAGTGTTGTCCCTTCAAGTGCCATTAAGACATGTTGTCACAGATTTATGAGGGAAATCTACATTGCCAGGTGAGTTCCCTTGGTTAGAATTTTAGCTTGGAACTGAGATTGGTGGACAATTCATAAATCCTTTTAACTTAGCCACAATGAGGGTTTTTTCATAATAGAATAATTAGCACAGATTTTTATGATTATAATATATATTTTTTAAAAGCAGCCTCAGAACATATACATGAATGAATATACAAGTACAGATAACATGGTAACTTATTTAATATTTATTCTCCAAAACCTTTTCAAGGCACATAATCTATCATTGAAATTCCTTTTTCAGATTGTGGCATTGAAAATAACAAGATAATTTTTTAAATACTGGATTGACTTAGTTTTTATGTTTACATTAGTTCCTCCCATTTATTGTGTGATGTGCGAAGGTTATGTGGGAAAAAGGATTGTGCATTTATAATATTTAGTAAGGAACAGAGGTCCTTCTCATTGCTTGAAAGGACTATTATTGTTGCTTACCAGTTGAAAAACTTTGGATGTAATACTTGCAGTAAATATATTTTTGGTTCTTGTTTCCAAGAAATTGAATTCTTGATAAGCTGCCAAGTGAATATGTTGATAGCTAGCCAAGACTATCCGATTATAAAAGTCTAACTCTTTCATTATGATATTCATGATAGCTTTGTGTAGTGCTATGGATATGAAGAAAAAGATCTTTCCATGTATATATATGAGTGCAGATGTAGCAATTATTGGCATGATCCTGGAAAAAAAGCCACTGTTTTAAAAATATGGTGACTTATTGAAAGCCCACATTGCTCTGAAGGTGCTCTATCCTTCTGAATGCAAATCACTGCATAGCCTTAAAACATAGAACAGGAATATTCTGATTGATTATATTAATATTTATTTTTTGTTTTAGGACCTTCCTCACCTACAAAAACTCCCAGTATTGATAATGTGAGTATTCATAAAAGGTTTTGCAACTTGTATATTGCTATCTGTGGAAAAATTTGTAGAAGGTTTTATTGAATCATTTTATTAGGACTTTCTTGACATTCTTTTCTAAACATACATTGTTTCAATCATTATGACAGTTGTGGGAGGATGTTAAGGAAGAACAACTGACTTCCACATTTCGTGGTGTAAAACTATTGTAAATACTCATTCAATAATTGCAAATTTGCTACTGGGTTTGCTCAATTTTAGATGAAGTAACATTTTCCACTTTTAAAGTAATCCCTTAATGTTCAGTCTTTTTAACTGGTTTGCAAAAACTTTGTTCTTCATTTGTTCATCTTCTGAGGTCAAGGTTGTGAGCAGAAGTTTTATTTATTGACTGTATTGACAACAAATTTTATTAAGAAGCATGGTAGCTCAGTGGTTGGAATGCAGTATTGCAGTCTAATTCTGCTGACTGCCAGGGGTTCAATCCTCACTGGCTCAAGGTTGACTCAGCCTCGCATCCTTCCGAAGTTGGTAAAATAAGGACCCAGATTTTTGGGGGCAATATGCTGACTCTGTAAAGCGCTTAGAGAGGACTATAAAGCACTGTGAAGCGGTATATAAGTCTAAGTGCTATTGCTATTAATATTAAAAGGCATCACATTAAAGGACATTGTAATGAATGAAATGCTTTTCTACAAACTCTATGAAAATAATGACTCTTTGTTCTCTTAATATTCTTTGGTAAGAGAAATGAAAAAAAGTACAACACAAGAATGAACTAGAGGGTGCATGTCAGGAAGCATTTTCCAAGAAAGCTGTGTCATAAAGGAGCAAAGCTGAAGGTAGCTGAATTGTGCTCAAAACATTTGTTCTCAAGATTAGTTATCAGTCATGGGATTAAGGTGTAAGGGAGATAAACACACAATACTGTTACTCCTATTTTTTTTCTGGATGCACTATTAAAATACGAATTTGCATTCTAAGATAGCTATACAATGAAAATCCCTGTTTTTCCAGCATGAGTTCTTTTATTTAAGTCTCAAACTATTTGATGCTGTATCCCCCTAAATCAGGGGTCTCCAGTTCCTCCCCTCTTCACCTCCACACCCATCAGTCCACAAAGCCGAAAAGATTGGGAAACTCTGCCCTAAATGATAAATAAAATTTGTTTGAAGCCACTTCAATCAGTTAAACTAACAATTATATTAAAACTAAGACTAGGCAATAAATAATTATTCTAATTACATTTAATAATTAAAGTTTTATTGACAATATTTTTATAAAGATTTTCAGTTTGTAATGAAATCAAACTGAAAAGCACATTTGTAGATGAGAAAGATGAGCTTGTTTGGTTTTATGTTAATCTTGAAATCTAGGTTTTCTGTTTGAAACAGCTAGTCCCATTTCTCATCCCCTGTTTATTTTGGATCAGTGTTGTTCTTTATATAGCAGCAGTTAAAGAAAATCCTGACTTTGTTGTCAGGGTCTCCAAACAGAGCAGGAAGAAATTTTAAAAGTGATTTGGCTTTGAGTGAACATGCCATGAGGTTTCCACATGCAAACCTGGAGTCCAAACTCATTCGAGATTTTGGACAAGTCAGCTGCTTGGTGCTCCAGGCAGAGCAGAAGTGAGTACTTCCAGCAGTTCAGATTTGCAGGTGTAAGCAGTCAAATCACATTCCTGGTTTGCTTGGGAATGCTCATTTGACCAGGCAGTGTGGGAATAAATTCTTGATAGCAATCCAGCTATGCAGTTGCCAGCCATTAATATTTCAAACTTTCCTCTCTGCTATGCTGCATCTACCAACTTATCCAGGAAAAGTAGGAGGGAGTTCTGACACTGTTAGTGCTTTAAAGCTTAATATTAAAAATATTAAATTATTAAATCAATGATTACATGATGATCACATTGTACATTGCACTGAATATCAGCCAAGATGTTATACATTGTGTCAATTGAAAGTTCCAGTTTCAAGGACAGAGCTATGGTGAGTCTTTTGCAGTAGTCAAAACTACATGTAAATATATACTGTAACCTATGCTTGGATTCTTGCTGCCAAATTTAACAAGCTTAAGAAGGGCTATAGTTGGCACTTTAGATATAGTGGTACAAAGGCACTTTTTATCACAGCTGTCATGTGCAAATCTGGTAATTTCTGAAAATCAAGAACATTCCCAGATAGCATACAATCTTTCAAAGGGAGTTCAGCCTGTCCAATGTAGCAGCCAAAATCTCAGTTACCCAGTATAGGTGCTATGGAATATAGATGCTACATAACATGTTTTCATTTTATTTTAATTTGTTCTTCCTCATCCAGCCCATTGTCAATTTTTGGTAACATTTAATAGTACTGGTTGCCTTCCTAGAGTTTAAATTTTAAAGCTTGATTTAGCCACCCATGTACTGTATAGGTGGTACTGCATACTTATACTGCAAAGGGATTGGTGGAAAAGTATAATATACAGATGGCTGCAGACGGGTACACATCCCTGCAGATGTGTACATACATATCCCAAAACCCAATTGGATGTTATGTGGAGGTGCATGTCCTGAATGCTGATTGATTGATCCGACTTACTGTTGGAAGGCCAGCAGTTTGAATGCCTCATAGCCAGAACATTAACATTAGCATACAAAAAAATATAACAGCTATGCAACCGTCTCTGAATGACAGACACATAAATTCCCTGAGGTGGAATAATAGAGAATTCTAATCCAGGTTTAATTGTAGGGAGCAATTAGAGGGAATATCATTCCTGTAATAGTGGGACTCCAAATCATTAGATAACATACATACACAGGCAGTGTTTTTCTATAAATGTTGAACATTATGGAGGAAAAGATAGAAGCCGACAGGATATATTAGCTCAGGGGTCTTCAAACTATGGCCTGCAGGCCGGATACAAAGCCATTAATCCAGCCCACACAGGACCACGAGGGTGCCCTGCCCACATTGGTCCCACCTGCCTCCTGGTGGCCGGGAGGCCAAAAAAAGGATGAGCAGAGGCCTCTGAAGGCTAAAAATGGGCCCCTTTTCGATGGCAGAGAGGTACTGGAGGCCAAAGAGGCCACAAACAGGATGTGTGGAGGCCTCCAGAGGCTAAAAACAGGATGTGTGGATGCCTCTGGAGGTTTTTGGCTTCCCCAGCCTCCAGAGAGGGAAAGGGAGGGAGAGGGAGAGATTGATATACACCTTGTCTAGGCAGGGGTTGAAGCAAGTACATCTCACTTGTAAAGAGGCACTGGTTATCATCCTCAGCCCCAGACAAGTACTACTCAGGCCAGTTCAGCAAGCCAAAAAGGGCAGTCTTTGACTAACCTTGTCCACATCTCTCAAGATGTATACATTAGAAGCCTCTAAGATAAGATAAATTATGGTGATTTCTATATTTCACAGATCAACTAAGATTTCAATAGTGTTAGCAACTTACAAGAAAGAAGACACACCAGATGATCCAGATCCATCCGTTTCCTGGGTCTTACCATTTAAACTAGTCATCTGCCAGTATTAGTGATCACCAGACTAAAACTCACAACTCACTGTTATTTATCTAGGATAGTTGATCAACTAGAGGTTTCTTAGCCCTAGGAGTCTGCGAGAGGTCACTAGAGGCTCCCTAGGAGATCATGATTTATTTTTAAAAAGCAGAGACTGAACAAAACCCCAACTCTAAATCCTGAGTTGGCCCACTAGAGTGTGTGTTGACCTCGGGCAGAGGGAAGGGTTGCACAAAGTCATGCAAGTGGAGAGGTAAGGAAAGCTGAAGCCAAGAAGTGAGCCAAGCTAATCCAAGCTGTGGAAGAATAGCAGAGAGTGTCCACCTGAGAGAGTGCCTGTGCTGGGGTTCTCCTTGCCAGCTTTCAGCCAGTCTTTCTGCAGGTTCAGTGGCTGAGGTGTGTGCGTCCTGTCTCAGGATAGGCACAGGAGATCTGGAACTGAGCAGTGATAGCAGAATCCACCAGGGGGAAAAAAATCATTCTTTACTTTTAGTTGAAGAACAATGTTAATGCACATATGTGGGCCTACCTGTAAAATGAATATAAATTTTTTGCACTTTTGGCCTATATTTGAGCCTGTATGTGCAGGGATTATCCAAGGCCTGAAAAATATTCAAACGTTCCTCCAGACTGAAAAGGCTGTGAACAGCTGGTCTAGGACATTGGAATTAGATAGCATTCTACCACTTTCAACTTACAGTTGCATCCAAAACAAATACAAACTCCAACATGGACCCTGCTGTAAGTTAGGTACTACTCTGTTTCCCCGAAAATAAGACATCCCCTGATAATAAGCCCAATTGGGCTTTTGAGTGCATGCACTAAAATAAGCCTCCCCCCAAAAATAAGCCCTCCCCGAAAATATTTAAACTTAGCTGGAAATCAGTTAAGACTGCAAGAAGAGCCCCATCTTCCTCCATGCACCCCAAAATAATAAGACCTCCCTGAAAATAAGCCCAAGTGCTTATTTCAGGGTTCAAAAAAATATAAGACAGGGTCTTATTTTCGGGGAAACATGGTAGTTGAGACACTTTTGTGGTCTTTTGTGAAGACATGAAATACTAAGGTTCTCTTAAGTTTCAGGACAAGAATTTTAGGGTAATTAAGTACAGTGCTTGAGATAATCTTAGCTTAGAAAGATAGAGACCTTATATAGTGGAATGAAGAGTACACTAAAAATATCCTTTTAGTATAAAAGCTATTCAGGTCTCACTCTATATAGTCAAAGCTGACAAATTTTCAGCTGTATCCTTCCACCTTACTCTCTAGTCATAGCCTGTTGCAGCCTAGTCATCAGACCTGGCCAACTTAGGGGCCAGAACACTGTCTATCCTATCCCATGCCCTTTCTCCCAGCTAGATCTCTAAAATGCACATTGAGTCAGTATTTTCTCCTGACTTTAATTCTGGATTAAATGATTGGTTAAAATGACACCTGATTCTGACCGATTGCAACCTCCCTTCATATACTTGCTTGCATACAATCTCCATTACATTGCATCAGATGCCTGAAATAGAGGAAAGTTATATAAAATACCAAAATAAGAGCATGGAAATATTTTGATAAGTCAACCCAAACTTCGTTCATAGTGTAGATTTCTCCCCCTTGTCTTGTGCATAATTATGAATTCTATACATTGGTATATCCTGTTATCCGATTACAGTAGATGTATACTATATGGAAAGAATTCATCTGTGTATAATTACATTTTTTGGAAACAAATCTGTTGGGAGTTTATGACATGCGAGATTGAGGTATCTTCTCAGAAATATATTTCATCATATCCTGCCACAATGTTGCTATTGTTAGATTGGGTGAGTTAATTATTCATATTTAAAGTTTCAATGAAGAATATAAGAAAATGAAAGATGCAATACCAAAACATTTCAGGAGATGTTACAATCTCATTAAAAAGACAATGAAGTTTTTATGAAGAACGTTTTGCTCATCTTTCTGTTTACTTGTTTAAGACAGTTAATATTCATTTTTGCAACCTATTTCATATAAATCGTATTTATTTCAGAAAATAAATAAGCAGGAAAATTCAGGAAGCTTAGAGACCATTGGTGAACCTGTTCCACATCCAATGCCTTTTCCACCTACTTCTGTGAAGTCGTCTTCTCCAAAACTTGACCCTTCTGAAGTTTATCTGAAATCTAAAATATTATTTGAAGATAAACGTGAGTACATAAACTTGAGTTACTTGCTGCTCCAGGGTTTTTTTTTTGTTTTTCTTTTCTTTTTTTAAGGAAACACTTTGATTTCTGCATTGTCAATTTTATCCCTAAAAGAGGTGGCTTTAATTTTACTAATCTACAGCATTCATATTTCCCAGCAGTAATGTAGCATTCAGTCAGAGTAAATTGCTTTAAACTTCTGAAATCTATTGTGATAAAAATGATTGCTTTGAAACCATCTTCAAAGTGTTGGACATCTTTAATGTATTGTCTATAAAGGTTCAAATTGTAGATGTATTCAGGAGATGAAATGATTCAGCTGACAATAAAACATTTTCAGTGAAGATAGTCTTCTAAATTCTGTTAAGTTTAGGATTTATTTCTTCAATCATTCATGTATAATCCTTCCCTGCCTGAAATCATTTCTTCTTAGGATGTAGCCCTTCCAAGAAAGGAGACAATTTGCTTTCTTTTGCTTTTTAAGTCCTCATCCCCCCACACTCTTAGATAGGACAAAATAGTGGTTAGTATAAGTAGTTCTTGCTTATCAGCTGACTCCTCCAGCAACCATTCAACGTTCCGATGGTCCTGAAAAAGAACCTTAAAACTAATGCCACATTTACAATATTTGCATTATCCCTCAATCATGTAATTGCCATTACAGTCAGTACATTTTGTCTGGTCCCTGCCGTATTGTTGTTCTCCTCCCACTTTGCCTATTGTGTGCTTGCTTACTCTCTTGTAATCCCTTCATCTCCAGTGACTATAAATACAAACATTAATTCCCTTGCCTAGTTATCCCAGTGTCAGATGAACATTCCAAAGGCTGGGAGAGTGGGGAAAAGAAAAATACAGTCATGGTCACATGATTTTGCACTTAATAATCACTTTGCTTAAGGACAGAGCTGCTGGTTCCAATAGTGGATGCTAAATTGGAACTATCTATATTGTGCTACCTAGAAACATAAAATAATAAATTCTGTTTTTAGGGTCCATGTAGTTGGTGAAACAGAATATGTCAGATTAATAAGTACCAGTTGTAGTTGTTCTTGTTGTTGAGAATATGCTGTAATGGGAATAAATATAATGACCTTTCACCTTTTGTTCCTAGCACCTGAATCAGAAGCGCCTTGTTGCCTTTACTATCTTCTTTTTATACATTTCCTATTTGAGGTTCTCTGAGCCTTTCACTGTTGCACTGTCTTCATAAAGCTATGTTGCCTTTGTAAAGCTGTGCTATCATTCTGAAGATTGTCTTCGTAAAGCTACACTGTCTTCAGAAAGCTGTCTTGTCTTTGGAAAGTGTCTTAAAGACAGTGTAGCTTTCCAAAGGCAAGACTATGTTACAAAGCACAGCATTTCAAAGGCTCAGAAAGTCACATGTAGAAAATATTTGGAAGTGAAGCCGGGTCCAAAAAGGCAGCAAAGTTGCTTTAGCTTTATCTAACATGGCTGTGTCCGAAGGATTAGTGTGGTGACCTGGGGGAGAAAGCAGCTGGGTGATTGAATCCTTGCTAAGGGTTTCATGGGGGCTGCCACTTGGCACCAAATTGCTGCGGCGGGCTGAGGAGCCATGTTAAAGGAACCCAAAGAAGTTGGAACACTGGGGTAGCATAGCAGTCACAGATCCAAAAAGAAAACAGCAAAGGCAGTGAGATGCTTCTGTTTCGGCCACAGCATCTAGGCCCAAAATGTGGAAGGTTGGTGTGGAGAATTGGAGGAGGAAGCAGCTAGGCAAATGAATGCTTGTTGACAGTTGCTGGGGTGATGTGGAACAACTAAGGCTTCCTGGGAAGTGGTAAGCAGCCCTAGAGCCATATGGAGCCTGTTCTGGGGCTGTTTGCCTCCCTGAAAAGCAGAATGCGTGGTAGCCAAAGGGCACAGATGAGAGGGAAATAGGTAGGTGTGGAAAGTTGCAAGAAGACACCTTAGTGAGGCTCAGAGCTGGGAGAGAACAAACTTGAAAGGACTTGGATTGGATTCGTACTTATTGGTCTTTAATTGATTAAAAAAGGAGAAAAGCACAAAAATAATATTAATGAAGATACATACATTGCCAAAGAGAAGAAAGAAAAGATCATGTAAACAATTTTAACAAATAATGAAAAAAGTACAACAAAAATGTAAGATGAATACACACTTAATGACCCACTATTCTTGATTAATGACCACAGTGAAGAATCCTTGCCATCTAAGTCAGTGTGGTCACATGACATCTCATTTTATGACTGCATTGACTTATGATGCCAATCAAGGTCCAGTTGTGATTGTAATTCAAGGATTACCTGTACAAATATTATATTAGATTTTGTTTGATTTTTATATGCATCTAATAAACTATGTGTTGATAGTTTGAAACTTATAGAATTAAATTACTACAAAAACCAAAAAAGATCTTTATTTAAAAAATCCTATGTGTTCAAATAGGCATAATTTGTCAAGCATTTGTGCTTTGCAGATGGAGTGTTAATCATTCTAACTGATGATCTAATTTTGCAGGTGTGTTAACCATGTTATGTACAATATCTTTAGAAAGTAATTTGCTTCTAAGTGAATAACATGATTTAGTTTTAATTTTTGTGTATACTGTTTTTAAATGTCCAAACATAGTTCTCCCTTGTTAATACATACCTTTCCTATCCATTTTTACTAGCTCCAAACACAAAGGATTTAGATGTTTTCCTTCGAAAGCAAGAATCTGGGTTTGGTTTCCGAGTTCTTGGAGGAGATGGTCCAGATCAATCAGTAAGTCAAATATTTATTACTTTATATTTGAATTGATTGATTATGGGCCAACAAGTCAGTGTCTATCTTAGAAATATCATAGATAGATCTTCTCCAGAAAAGACTGCCCACAACCTGACTCTTCAGATGATACTTTGACCCTGTTTCTCTGGATGAAGTGGACAGGATTGTGGGTAGATTGGGGGCCGCCACATGTATGCTGGACCCTTGTCCCTCCTGGCTTGTCGCTGCAACCAGGGAGGTGACAGGAGCCTGGATCCAGGCCATTGT
>JANHFM010001968.1:72351-83698 GCA_032468115.1 Grayia smithii
AAAGAAAGAAAGAAAGAAAGAAAGAAAGAAAGAAAGAAAGAAAGAAAGAAAGAAAGAAAAAGAAATGCTATATTGTAATGTTACAGGTAATGGTAAGAAGTGCTATTTTTCTCAGGTTTTGTATTGTCATTTTCTTTTCTTCTTGCATGAAACGAATGGACTCATCGTGTCTTTTGTCACAAAAGGATAATGATAATGGCTTTTGAATCAACATCAACGTTCCACCTCTATCAATGCTAAGACTTCTCTGTTTCAGTCTGTGTTAGTGAATTAAACAGACTGCACTTACAGTTTGTTCACTAGTGAGACATTTTGTATGAGGTACTTTGATCTGACAAAAATGCAAGTCAATAGTTTAGCAAAAAATCTAAGGAATCGTTATCCTTTAAAAAATGGTTTTCTTTATCTGACTGGCTTGTCAAACCAAATTATTTCCAAAAGTACTTAATTTCATAGCAATACTGCCACTTAGCACCTGTGTTCGCACAATACACTAAGCCAATTCAATTACACATCCAGTAGCTCCATGATCTAGTGGCTACATTCATTCTACTGTACATGCTAAGCTTGGTTAATGTTATCCTTGGCAAGTTTATTTCTAGCATAGCATGCTGTGCTTTGGTTCATTGGTTCAGAGAATTCTGAAATGAAAAATGAAAAGAAAATTGCCAGATAAAGCATGTGGTAGAATCAGAGCCAATGTATGCCTTGTAATCCATCATCTAAAAGTATCCTAGGTCTTTCCACAGGATGCAGGACTTTAGTTCTGTTCTCAGGATGGTTGGATGTAGCTAAATAGGGGTTAGGCTTTGCCATCTTTATAGCAATAACTTTTCTTTCTACAATAATTATAAAATCTGCTTCTCCAATCATTACTCAGCTCAGATTCCCATTGTCAGAAATATTCACCAAGAAAGAGGAAGAGAGAGATTTAAAAAAAAAAAATTCAATAAGCAATGCCTTGTCAAATGAATGAGCTATGCTCATAACTTAAAGGAATTTTTGGTGTGTCTTTTCTTGAAAAGTTGGTCCCTTGTAATTGAGTTTCTGGACAATTGCCACACAGTGAAATATTCCTTTCTTAGCTAAAATGCTAGAGAGGATGATGCTATCCAGCTACATGCCAATAGTATGATAGTTATTTATTTTTCTCCATCTAAATTAGGAGATACTATATATTTGCTTGTCATTTACCTTGCAACTGTGATGAACAGATGATTCCAAACAACTGAAGTTGAATACTGATAAGATGGAAGTATTGTGAATAAATAACCTAATCAAGAGGTTATTGGGATAAGCATCACTCACTTACCAGGAGTAATTTAATAAAAATTACAATTAACTGAGGTTTTGGGCAAAACATAGTAGGCTTTGAATGAAAGAAGATATAGGAATCAATTAAGTGATGTTTGGTCATGTTTTCCTCTCAGTGAAAAAGTAACCATTAAACAACACTTCTGACTGTATTCCTTATATTTATTTTAAAAATGTGAGCTGGAAATTAGAAAAGTTTTTTTTTTCAGAAATTTCTTTGGATTTATAACAAATACTTGGTGTTAAGACATGTATGCTCTTTAGCCATTCTCCTAGCATTTAGGAATAACATGTTAAATTTGTTCACCCACTAACGTTGATTGTACAATAAGAATTGTATTGCATTTTTATCTATAATTCCCATATTGCAAAGTAGAAATAGCCTACTGACAGCTTCCATGGTATTCTGCTATTAGACAGATTTATTCTGAGATTTGTATCTGTTACTATTTACTTTGGATTTTCTATTCTTGCCATTATCAGGACTCACTCCTCTCAACCCCATTCCCCTCCTCCCCCATCTCTCTCTCTGTATATTATATACTCTGTTTTGTTGTAGAATTTATTACTATGTTTTATTCATCTAAACTGACCAAATTGACTAAGTATAATTTTTTTTTATTCTTTTGTATGTACTTTGTAAAATATTCCAAAGGGAATAGCATGATGGGTATTGAGGAGCTAAAACTCTGGATTATCAATAGATGGCAGTACAGACATACCGGGGCGGGGGGGGGGAGCGCTCTTTGCTGTTGTCTTGTGTTTGTTTGGAAATATGCAACACAAAACTGATAGCCTTACTTAAATCCATGCCCTTCATAATAAAATTGTAGTCTTATGTCCGGTTATGTTCAGGCTAAGCACCTTCCTCATTCCCAGCTCTAAAACACAAGAACCAATTAAATAAGCACCCACTTGAATAACCAATTTAAACCAAACCTTCAGGACAACTAACAAAAGCACCTACATGTATTTCCCTGAAAATTATATTTAAAAGCCATAATTTTATTCATGAAGAAATGTACAAATTTGGATAAGTAAAAAATCCTTTCCTCCAATTAACATATCTACACTGAATTACAACATTTATGAACTTGTAGTGTGGCATTAAAGAAACAGCTGTGTCATCTCTCATTTTTCTCCCAGACATTCAAGAAATCCCATTATTTTTTTTATTTTTTTTAATTTGAATTTATATCCCACCCTTCTCTGGAGACTCAGGGCGGCTTACAATTTTATTCAGCACAAATCAATGTGCTTTTAGCCATAGCATTCATTCCTTGTATATGCCTGCTTATTAGGGCTTTTGCTCCCGCCCCCCAGTGGCATTTTTACAAAGTCAGATTATTGACCCCAACAATCTGGGTCCTCAGTTTACCTACCTCGAAAGGATGGAAGGCTGAGTGAAACTTGAGCCTGGTGAGATTCGAATCGGCACTAATTGCAGGCAGCTGGAACTAAGTGGAAACACTTAGCCAGTGCACTAATTAACTGCACCACCGAGGCTCTTATTCAGGAATGAATAACTATACATAAAACCAACAAAATTATATACATATCAGATTAACTGCAGTCCAATTTGAAATGTTGCTTACTTAGTTTCTGGCTGTGAAATCAAATGATTGGAAGCAGCATTTTGATTTGAAGAATTAATTCATTTCATTTTGATGCTTTTAAACAAAACAAGCTAATCCATAAAAAAGGGCTTTTTACTCATAGACACATAGGGAATATGAGCCCTTTTCATTGCCTGAAGTAAAGCAAATATAACAATTCTGATCTGAAATTACACCATGAAATTTCAGCATGAAGCATTTCAGTTACTTACTTTGGACTTTGGAGATACATTTTGACCACAGCTTTATTTGGGTCATCCTTTAGAGTGCTCAAACACCTTCTGTCAAAGATGTCTCAAATCTTCTAATTCTCAATTCATGTTCTATGTCTCACAATACTTAGAAAAAAGCTCTTTGCTGCCATTTTCTGATTGTTTGGATATTTGCAACCCAAATCTGCTAACCCTACTTAATGCCTTGTGATAGTATGTCCTGATGGCGCAATGGTTAGAATGCAGTATTGCAGGCAAACTGTGCCCACAACCAAGAGTTCGATCCTGATGGGGCTTGAGGTTGACTCAGCCTTCCATCCTTCCCAGATTAGTAAAATGAGGACCTAGGTTGTTGGGGAAAATATGCTGACATTGTAAACTGCCCAGAGTATGCTTAAAACACTATGAGGCAGTACATAAACTAAGTGCTATTTCTATGTCCCGTTTAGCTGGAAACTATAGCTTTGCATCATATCCTTTATACGTATTGGAATAATATTGATGCTTTTTGCATATTTTGCACATTATCCATTAATATAGCATCTATCTCCTCAAGTTTTCCAATTTATTGTATATGCCAGCCATCTGCCAGGTTTATTTGCAAATACAATACATTTTTTTCTTTCCATAGTTCATTTTTATTTTCATTTCTCTTACTGTTAACACAGATAGCTGAAAAGCTTAATTTCCTGTAAGATATTTATCTTCCCTGGAAATTACTTTAATTCTTTTATCTCATTCACGTTTAGTTCAGTATTATGTTGTATCAAATAGCATCTAATAAAAGCTTTACTTGCATCCCAAAACATTCTTAAATCAGTGCCTTTATTTAATTTCAAAAAATTCTTTTAATTTCAAAAAATTCTTTTAATTTCAAAAAATTCTTTTAATTTCTTTTCACTGTCCTCATTATTATTTCTTTCAGTAACTGTGTTTCATTTAATTTCCATCTAAAAGTACTAGATTTTTTTTTATAAAGCAAACTCACAGGATTATGATCCGAAAAGGCCTTTGGTAATATCTCTAATTTAGAAACGTTTATAGCCAAGTCTTTTGAATTCCAAATCGTATCTATTCTTGAGAAGAATCTATGTTTTTCTGAAAAAAGAATGACATGCTCTCTTGAACTGCACTTTTCTATCTCCATATATTAACCATCTCTAAATTGCCCATCAAATGAAGAAAAAAAAAAGAAGAAAACATGATAACTTGCCTGGAGGGATTTTAATATTTTTTCCTCAAAAATTCTGTTCAATTGTGAGGGAATCATTCCAATCCAATCCCCCATCAACATCAATTTTCATAAGAGAAATCCATTAATCTCGCCATCAGAATAACCATACTTTGTCCTCATTTGGGTACAGGTTCCCAGTATAAAGGTCTTAGGGCAAACCAATAAATCTTATCACTCAATACAAATTCTGGATTTAGTTGGGAATTGGTGTACAAAACAGCTTTTTTTGAGGGGGGGGGTAGCTTCTGAGATAAATTCTTCACCAAAAGAGTTATAAATCAAATATTTGAAATCCTTCTTTCATGAGATTAGCTTCTTGTAAGCAAATAGTATCTTATTTTAATTTTTTCAAATATTGATCTTTTGATGAGCCATTTGTATTCTATATTAACCATTTGTAATGCACAATCAGATCAAATATTTAATAAACTCAGTACCTGTAGCACTTGATTCAGTATCATTCCTTTCAGATTATTGATGTAGATAATAGAAAAAAGAGAAAGTCAAAAGAACTTTACATTACAGTGGGTACCTGGTCATCAACACAAATCCTATTTGTTATAATTGCTTTCTTCACAATAAATAAAGAGATTGAAGAAATTATGAGCCCATCAGAAATGGTTTTGGGTTTTTTTGCCAAAAAAAAAGCATATGCATTCATATAAATGCATATTATTTGCAATGAAATACATCAAACGTTCTTTGCTCTTTATGCAATTTTGCTAGGAAAAATGATATTTAAGTGAATAAGACTTGCACAAATTGAGATATAAATTTTCAAACAAAACCAAACAAACACAAAGGTATTTTCTCAAACACTTTAATGGTCACATTTTATATATCATCACAATTCACAATATATTCATCTTATGTTTTAAATTGCATGACAAGGCACTCTTGTATATGTACAAACTATTGATCATACAAAAGCAATTTGGAAAAGAAAAAGAACCATTAATAAAAAATATTAAAAGATATTTCAGGTGCAGCAAGAATGTTTATAGGCATTCAAAATTACCAATCAGAAACATTTACAAATCCATTTCAGTCTACCTTCCTGGAAGAACATCCTTTGCTATCTGTTTTCCCTGACCTTGTGTCCTCCATGTGTTCTGCACTTCAGTGTCCATAATTCCCAGCCAAAGAAATGGCACCATATTAGAGGTGAATCTTTTAAAATATCTGATAGAAAAACATGTAAAACTGACTTTCCATCATACTGGAAAGAGAATAATGAAATGAGAATATATCGTAGATCAGTAATAGAGGACATATTTTAAACAGATGATCTACTCAAATTAATCTGGTCACATCAAATGTGAAAGACTTGTGCTACAGAATTGCTAGAAGAATTAACAGTATAAATCTGAATGAACAAAACATGAAATATAGAATTTTTAGACTTCATTAGAGAATATCTAAAACAAAAGGATTTGATCTTAATTGCAATGATTTCAAAACGACAATTCATGCATTATCACATCACAACGCAAGTTCTGCCCTTTTGTACTTGCATTGCAACATCTCATACAAGTAGATAGGAGACAGAGTTGGCACTGCAATATTGTGAGACACATTTCAACACTTGCTCCTTCTTTCAATGTCTATGGCTGAAAAGTGAATGATGTATGAGAAATCCAACAAAGAACATCATTGTATTTATGTCTTTGCTATTTTGTAACATCTGTAGTTCTGCACTAAAGATTATCATAGAAAGGTTTTGCCATTGCTGCCATTGTTATTAATATTTTATCAGCTAGCTATTAATGCATTTTATTTCTTTTGCTCATAAAGAAACAAATTCTCTTATTCTTTTAATTGTATATCTGTACCTACAGTGATTCATTTTTTTACACATAGAGCTTGTTTTGCATCACAACACCCATGAAAATACCCATGAAAAATAATTATACAGAACCTGGCCTTTTGTACTCTGTTTTATAATGAAAGTAGTTGAGGCTGCAGACTTTTGAGGGAGTAAGGTTTTTTTCTCATTCCCAGATAAGAAGTGTACTGTAACACTTTTATTTCAATTTCAATTCATCTTCAGCAGCATCAGTTTCCAATACTCTGCCTATGTTTCTCAAAAATCTAGATTCTAGGTTGATGAATTATTTATATATTTTGTATTTCAGGCATTAATGAAATATATAAAATGATCCTTTTCTCTAGTTCCTAATCTTGACAAATTGAAGAGTACATTCTTAAGGGCTGTTGCTAATGCTCACTTATCATTGGACCTACCCAGTTCTTGATACATCAGATAACACCAGAAGGAGGGTAGATTGGGCTGGATACATTAAAATCAATGACTTCTACATTCTTAGTGATTCTTGTGAGGTTTATCAAATGAGGATATTTCTCCCATTGAAAATATAGGCATATATTTCATAGTTAGGATAAGCTGAAGATGTAAATCAATAACAGACATAAATGTTTCATGCTTTATTTATTTTCAAAAATATAAAATCAATATTAATGGGATCTGCTAACTATGTTGCCATTTTCACCGGCAGAGCCTTTTCACATCAGTTCTAAATGGCAATACTTCAGTGATACAAGTAGAATGTAACTGATATGAGACTATATATGTGAGATTTTATTTTATGCCTGCACATCAGTAGTAGGTTGCTCCCAGTTTGGGCCGGTTCGCACGATCCAGTAGCAGTGATGCTGTGATGTCACCGAACCAGTTCTTCCCACCCGGGAGCTGGGCCCACCTGTGCGTGTGCCATGCTTACAGTTGTCTGTGCTCTGCGGGCTCCGTGCATGTGCAGAACGCTTTTTTGGAGGGTTTTTCGAAAAAAATGTTACTGTGCATGCTCCCCCCGGTTTTTGAGTTGGATCCAGATTTGCGCCGCAGCCATCTTTAGGATCCGGCGCCCGCAGCTGTTGACCACCCTTTCGGCTCCTCCTGGGTGCCATCGAAAGCCTGCCTGGTCTGAATCCAATCCGGAGGAAGATTGGGCTGGGAATCCCTGCTTTAAAATGGGACGAGACGACAGCGGCTTCTGCGTCTGCCTGCCTGCCTGCCTGCCTGCCTGCCTGCTTGCGGCCGCACGTGTTGCTGGAGCACCTCGCTGGGCTCCACGCGGTGCCCTGACCAGAGGCGGGATATTAATCATTGCCCACCTCGCCAACCTTCACGGGGTGCGCCTGCTTTCCACCGCTGGAGACTTTTCTTCTTTTTTTCCCCCCTTGTTTAAAGAGGCCATTAATTAGAGCGATCGCTCTGATTGGGCAGCTGCTCAGCCCCAGTGGGTGCCTCGCCGCCACATAATCACCTGAAAGTCCATTCTCTTGGGTAGAGGGGCAGCCCTGCCCTGTTGCTCCCGGTCCTCGCCAGGGGTCAGGATGCTTTGTTTTCTATCTTTCAGCTCAGCCTGTCAGTCTGCACTATCTCCTTCATCCGAAAACTGGAAGCAAGAGGAAGAGGAGGAGCTTATCAACTTGCAGACTCAGTCCTAGGACATTGGATCAAACTTAACCCTTTCCTGACTGCTGGCCCCTCTACCCAAGAGAACGGACTTTCAGGTGAGCCAAAGCCCTTTATCATTATCCTAGAAGAAGACAATTGGAAACCATTCATGTAATTGCCAAGAAAACCACATGGACCATTCTAGGAGATGAGCTTAAGCTAAAGGAAACTTTATTTCATACCGTAATATGGCTTAGTATTACATGTAAATGAGACTAGTGGAATATTAATTTTATAAACACATTAAAGTAAAATATGCCCTTTGTAACTGTTCACTTCTTAGAGGAAAAGGGTGATTTCCCTTGATCTCAGCATTTACCATTTTTACTAATTAAGGGAGTATAAGACATTGCTGAAATATGGGTCTAATAAAACTTGGAAATAAATACAATGCAAAGTTTAATCCATATAAGGCAAATGTAGTCTTTTCTTAAAAAAAAATATTTAGTTGACTAGGGAAAAGAGGATAGATTTTGATTGGTAAATATACAACATCTGGGAAGAGATTTATGCCAAGTCTTATTTTAGATTATTTTTGGAAAATAAAAGCTTGATAGCTGTTGCTTCAAGTCCCAAGTGACATCAAGGTTTTTCCATTTTTCTAATGGAGAATTTACTGCATGGAGTTATTTGTAAAAATAATAAAGGCAGGATAAAAATATATTAATAAATGAATAATTTTATGTCAGTATTTAATGACAATAAGAGCCTACACTGATTTCACTGGTCTACAAGGAGAAAGCTTTGAAATGAAAGCAGCTTAATTCTACCAGAATTGGGTCACTAATAAAGGAAAATTAAGTCCTGAGTATTAATTGGCTCCAGTTTCCAAGATACAGCTTCAGGTCAAAATTGCATCAAAATAATTCAAAATTATAAGGGGGATGTGCGATTATGCTCCATTTTTCTGCAAAATGTGATATAGCAATGAGAATGGTGCCACAACAATCATTATAAATTTATCTTTATATTGATATCAATAACATAATTTTCCATTCATTTATTGGTTTTTCATGTAAATTTTCATGCTTTTTGCATGAAAAACTGACAAGCTCTAACATCAGATTCGATCAGATTCCATCTTTATTTGATATCTAAACTACACTTTTTGGCTTTTCTCTTGTGAACTGCAGTAGGATCATCCCTAGGGAGATTCCAGCAGTAATTGGCAAGCATGAACGGACTCCATTTCCCTTGGTGTCTTTTCTCCATGCCTGCAATATCCTGATGGAATCTCTCTCCATGCTCATCACTCACTGCCCCACAGTTCAAAAGGAAATAGCCTAAATGTGAATGTAAGAAGTGAATTTTCAGTGACATGTTTGCACCAAGTGCTTTATAAGACCTAAGCAAATTTTCCATGTGTTTTTCATAGCCATCCACTTTGCTCTTCTCAAAGTGAAGATAAATTTATATACTTCCATGTGGTACCATTTTCATTGTTCTACCGTACTTTGTCGAGATGTTATGGGGCATCATAATAATTAAATAATTGTAGGAAAATATACTCGCCCGTGTATAAATATTTATTGTAAAATATCTTGAAAACTTTATCCAACCAGCACCTTTATCACCTCTTTTCTAATTCATCTATTTAAAATATATAAAATTAACACATTTTATCTCAGAGGTCAAAATTTCCCCAAATTTGGGGACCAGTGTTTTCTAATAGAGATTTTTACCTGTTTTAGTAAATTTCTGGAAGGGAAGGTTGAAGAGAAGCAATCCAGGGAGCAAGAAAATGAATCAAAGTTAAAATATGAAATAAAAAGAACATTTAGAACAGCCTAAGAAGGCAGAGAGACCTTCCCATCATTCTTTGGATGCATTCCTTGACCAGTTGTTTATATTAGGAAAGTCTCATTAGTCATAATGTGACTCAAAGAAAGAATTTTGGGACTCTAGCAACAGCAAACGTGCTTGATGATGAGAATAAACAGTTTGAGTATGTGTGTGTTATATATATCTACCCACTACACATACACGTACATACATTCATATCTATACATAGATGTTTGTGTATGTGTGTTTTGTATGTGTGTGTGTGTGTATCTATAATATACACACACATATATAAACTAAATCAAAACTTATTAATACTTCATCAAAATCAATTTAGAAGTTTTCTTGCTAATTCTTCTCTTCTGCTGACTCTGTCACCTTGGAACTCTTGAATCCCACTCCCCTGTTGTAACTCATTTTGTCAGCTGCTTTCATTCAAGCTTGCTGCCCGCTGCCATGGAAACAGTGTGTCGGGGTGGGAAAGTCTAGGTATCTGGGAGGGGAAGTGTACTGGATGTGGAAACAGAATTTCCGTGAAGCTTGGACTCAGAGAGTTGTTTAACATTTCCAAGGCCAACCATCCTGGCATTGGAATGCAATGAGGAGGAGAAATGCACCTGAACCAGACACTTTTCCAAAACATCTTCTTGGCCGATGATTAAACTCTTGTTACCTGATTATTGGCGGGTAGACTCTGGGGCTTGTTTCAATTTTCTTCTTCATGCATTTTTGTTTCAGATCTTGCCTGGATTCTGCTGTATTCAGTTCTGTCCTAGTAAATCTCTAAATCTAGTAAGTCTCTAAATCTATGGAATCAAGGGGTTTTCTTTCCTAGAGATTGAATGGAGGCAACCCTGACACATTCCTTCATCTACTACAATTACAGATAGTTCTCACTTACTGCCTTACCAGCCATTGAAACTGGTAACTCCATTACTAAGTGACAAGGTCATAATGTAAAAATCACATGATTGCACCCAACTTACAATGACATTTCTGGCTGCAGTTCTTAATGAATGTACTGCTAAAGCTAAGTACAATATCTCAGGACTGCAACTTGCGACTTCCTACCAGTTTCCCCTTTGTTTTTGGAAAGCCAGCTTTAAAGGTCACAAATGGCAATGACATGATCACAGGATACTGTGACCACAGTAAATATATGTTGATTTCAAAGCACCCAAAACATGATAATATGACTCTGGGGACTCTTCAAGGGCTACAACATTGAGGACTGATCATAAATCTTTTTCAGTGCCATTGTAACTTCAAACAGTCACCAAAGATCAGAAAGCAAGGACTACCTGTATAAGGATACAATTTAAACTCCATTTAAGACTTGCCACAAAAATGGGAAAGCAACACACTGAAAACCAACAGTATGCCATAATGGGTCCAGAAAGTGTTTTGAAAGAAGGCAAAACAAACAAACAGTTAGAGTCTCAGGCAAAATTGAAGGGTAATGCAAGCACTGAGTGCTTTGCTTTCAGAATTGGCCTACAGCAACTTGGCAGCCCAGCGGAGGGGAGAGAGGGGAACTGGTCCATGTGAATGGTGGGCCAGCACACATGCGCTTGCATGCACAGCTCAACTTGTGCAAGTTGAGCTGTGCACACTTGTGCACGTGCACTGACCTGCCACTTGCGCAAGTCAAGCTGTGCACGCATAGTCGCACCAGCTCACCATTCATGGGGCCCAGTACTGAATAGGCCAT